>UESW01003981.1:53652-222649 GCA_900491605.1 Calamus simplicifolius | reverse complement strand
TTAAGGTCCGGCACGGATCTATTTGATTCTATAGAGCATTTGGGGTTGATGTATGCATGGGAACCGGATGCAGATAGAAAAATAGCCGTATATGTAAAGAACATAACTGGAAGAAGCGAAGTATATTTTGGGATTTGCCTTATTGGAGCACAAATCTCATCCGGCACAATTTGGATGTTATGCATATCGAGAAAAATTTCTTTGATAACATATTAACACGGTGCTAAACATCCCGGTAAAAACAAAAGATACTGCAAAGTCAAGAGAAGAACTTAATCAGTACTGCAGAAGAGGTGATTTGAGAAGGAGTGCCGATGGGACCTATCCTAAAGCATGTTACACTCTTGACAGAAATTCACGAGAAGTTTTATGTAACTGGCTAAGAGGGTTAAAATTTCCAGATGGTTATGCCTCAAATATCGGTAGGTGTGTGGACATGCATAAGCTCAAGTTGTTCGGCATGAAGAGCCACGACTGCCATGTTTTCATGCAACGATTATTACCTATAGCTTTTCGTGAGTTGCTTCCGCAAAATGTCTGGAAGGCAATTACGGAGCTCAGCTTATTCTTCAAGGAGTTATGTGCCGCCGTCATTACTTCTGCATCCATGGCAAGGCTTGAGGAGGAAATTCCAATTATTTTATGCAAGCTTTAGCGAATATTTCCTCTCAGTTTTTTTGACTCAATGGAGCATTTACCGGTTCACTTGCCATACGAAGCGAGCATAGCTGGTCCCGTGCAGTATCGCTGATGTATCCTTTCGAGAGGTAAATATATACATCATTAAGATATGTTGACATTTCAAATATTATTTCATTGCTTGAAAATTTCGTTAATTTTTTTGTTGCAACTTTACATATAGGTATCTTAAGAAGTTAAAAAATAATGTGCGTAATAAAGCAAGGGTTGAAGGTTCTATATGCAATGCACACTTGGTCGAAGAAGTTTCAGCTTTTGCCTCACATTACTTTGAGGGTCACGTCCACACGAGGAGCCAAAATCATGGTCGCAATGATGACGTATGTGTGGACGAAGCAGAAGCTAATGACGGTAGAATATCAATTTTTAAATCTATCGGCCGTTCATTTGGTGGGCAGAAGTCAAGAAATCTTAGCGATATGGAGTATAATGCAGCACATTATTACATCCTAATGAACTGTCGAGAAGTCGATCCTTATATTGAGTAAGTGTATACTTCAATGCTAAATTGAAAATTTAAATTTATATAATAATATACCATAATATTTAATTTCTAACAGTAGTTTTCATCCTTTTCATCCCATAAGGATGTTCTGTGATAGACAACGATAGATGAATCCCGACATCAGTCAAGTTGCAATTGGGCAGAAATTAGAAACGGAGTTTGCTTACTGGTTTTATGAATTTGTGAGTAGTATCACTCAATCAATGTTGATAATGACTATTATTTTTTGAATTGGATGTCAATAGCTTATTAATTTATAGGTCAACAGGCCATGGTCGACAACCGATAATATTTTCATTAAATGTCTATCGCAATGGCCATTGAAGACCGTAACAACCTCTACTGGCTATTTTGTAAATGGGTACAAATTTCATATTGAACGATTAGCAGCTTCAAGAGGCACGCAGAACTGGGGCGTGTGTGTAAAAGGAGAAAGTGTTGGAGCAAATATGCAGGATTATTATGGAAAGTTAGTAGAGGTGGTTGAAGTTGAATATCCCGGTTGGCCTATGAAACGAACCGTATTGTTTCGTTGTGATTGGTTCGATCCGATAGTTCCTGTGGGCAAAAGGGTTCATAACGACTATAATTTGGTTGAAGTGAACCATCGACGAAGATTACAGAAATATGACCCATTCATCCTTGCATCCCAAGCTCAGCAAGTATTTTATTGCGGATATCCAAGTTTGCGCAACGACAAGCGAGATTGGTGGGCCGTTTCTAAAATCGTCCCACGTTCAACAATCGTATTAGAGGAGAGTTCATCAAGTCAATCAACCGAGTGCCCTGCATTTCAAGAGGATGAGATGGAAATGCATGCAATTGAGGATGACACAAGGGCTCCTGAAACATCACTTAGAGATCCAAGTGGTGATGTCCAACAAATTGCGGATGCAAATGTTCGGTTTCCTTCCGATGATAATGAAACTGATTCGCAATCCGATACAGCATCGGATGTTGAACCAATATTTCACGAAACAAATGACACCGATTAAACATAAAGGTTTTTTAAAATTTAACTTTTTTTTATAAATGTTAAATTCTTACATAGTCAATCATTAATCGTAATTTAATTGTGTGAATCTTTAGTATTTTCAGTATGAGGGGCAGAGGTAGATCTACCGACGATAGTTTGGGTGAGCAGAGACGTAGTTTGGATCCTGCGAGATCAGATCACATGAGCGTTGGAGATGGAGAGTTTGGATCTCCAGCAGAGGCGCAGCCTTCAATCTCTGCACCAGTATTACCATCCACCCGATCGGCACAGACCTCCGAGAGTTCTTCCGCGATCGGCGGCCGCACTGATGCTCAGGGGATGTAAGTATATACTAATTAAAAATATTTTATTTATGTTTTTAAGTCATTTACTTATAAACTTGCATTTTTTTAACAGATTCATTGAGCAGCATCATGTCTCCAGCCACATCAGCGCCGTTTTTCAGAGGCGTGCAGATCCCACTGGCTACGATTGGCGCCACGTATCGCCAGCCACGAGGGAGTTTTATTTTTCTGAGTTTTAGGTAAACTTATTAAATACAATTTATCAGTGATATATAATTCTTTAAAGTTAATAAATTCAGAAACTAACTGTTTATTTTAATGCAGAAAAAGTTTACATGGGATCCTGCCACCCATGATGCCATTAGGGCAGCATGGGAGGCTCTTACGCGACGCCGATACTCCGACATGCTTCATCGTTGGAGGTCGTCGGGTCAGCGTCCTGCGCACGTGCCAGAGGGTATTTGGCACGAGTGGCAGCAGGCCTGGGAGTCCGATGGCTGGCGCAGGAGGTCCGCATCAGCCAGCACGAACCGCCGATCTAAGAAGGGCGGTCCTGGCACGGGTCTCTCCCGTCATACTTCGGGCTCCATTTCGATTCAGGAGCACAGACGGCGTATGGTAAGAAAACATAAATATTTTAATTACTATTTAGTTATTTACAAATATTTGTATTAATATCATTTTTTTTATTGTTATAGACTGAGCAGGAGGGCGGAGATCCTGGTGAGTTTCGTCTATTCAGGGCGACACACACCAGGAGGGACGGCTCCTGGGTCGACACGCAATCACGGGAGGTTGCGGTAAGAAATTAGATTTATGTAGTATCTGTTTAATTTCTAAAATTTTATTTCGAGAAATTTATTGACTCATTTATTGTTGATTTCATATTTTCAAGACACGAGTCGAGGAGCTTCGCTCCCAGGCATCGCAGGTCGACTCTACTGATGGGGAGACGCCCGTCGAACTCTCAGCAGAGGAGAGTCGACGTGTGTTTTTGGAGGCTGTTGGTGCCCAGCCACGAGACCGCAGGGTCTATGGTATGGGCACTAGAGCTTCTACATTTTTTCCCCATCAGGCCTCCAGCTCGCGAGTTCCTGCTGATCTTCCTCCCGAGCGTTTACAGGAGCTTCGTAGATCTATTGCAGAGGAGGTTCGGCAGGAGTTCGAGCAGAATTTTGAGGATCGTATGCGAGGCCGGGATCAGGAGGTTGCAGACATGCGAGATGAGATGCATTATTTGCGGGATATGGTTAGACACTTGTCGCAGAGTCTTCAGCCTCCACAGCCTCCACGTGATCATTCAGATTCTTGATGTATTTTTTTTTTCTTTTTTTATGTTGTAAGAACTTCAAAATTTTAATATATAAACTATTTTTGAAATATATTATTGTTTGGATTGAGTGAAAAATGTTTGTATCAATATTTAGATTTAGCAAAATTGAATTAACCGTTTTAATTTTTAATCATTTAAATATTTTTAAAAATAAAATTTGCGACGCATTAGCGACTGATATTGGATCGCTAATATTTTTAAGATATTATTATTAAATATTACGACGCAATGACCTGGCATCGCAATAATTTAAAAATAAATTTAATAGCGACGCATTAGTGACTAAAATTGAGTTACTATTTATCTTAAAAATTATTTTAAAATAAAATAATTTTTATTTGCGATGCATTAGTGCGTCGCAATATTTAATAATAATTTTTTAAAAATTATTATTAAAATATTGCGACACAAATTAGTGCATCGCAATATTTAATAATAATTTTTTTTATAAATTAATTTTTAAATATTATGACGCAAATTTTGCGTCGCAATATTTAATAATAATTTTTTTCTAACTAAATTTATTTTTAAATTTAGCGATGCATTTTCATGCGTCGCAATATTGCGACGCAATGTGGCGTCGCAATAGCGTCGCAGAGAGTCGCAAAATTGCGACGTATTTGCGACAAAAGGGTATTGCGACGGACAGTTGAGCGACGCCCTCGTTGCGTCGCTATTGCGTCGCAATATCATGTTTAGCGACGCAATTGCGACGCATTTGAGCATCGCAATATTTAAAATCTCTTGTAGTGTAAAAGCATCAATATCATAGTTTACACATTTTATATTTATGCATAACTCCAACTGATAAAATGCCAAGTTCTAGCAGGACCAAGAAATGATATGAAATACTTGGCCAATAGAGTGCACAAGTTTAGTACTCAGCAAACAGCATATGGTAACGGTCAGCAAACATCAAATGTCAAACATGAAGGCGCACAAACCTATAGTCGGTCATACTTATCCATACTAAATAGACACAACAAGTATAACTTATTTTGTACTTTTTTTCAAAGCTCTGACACTGAAGGACTCCACAATATGTCATTCAAAAGACAGCAGCTTCAACAAGGGCATCCTTTCACATTTATCTTCAGCGCTCTTTGTTAGAAAAATTGTTTTGATTTTTAAAATTTTTTTTTTAGAAAATGCTAGAATAATTAATCTAAAATTTAAATTTAAAATCTAAATTAAAGTTAAAAGAATCAAACTGATCGAGGCGTGTTAGACACTGCCCTAAGGACAAGTTTTCACCCCCTCGTACGGGTTGCTGGCGATTTGTCCCTAAGGTACAACGACCCGGCTCGATCCGATCCTCCTACCGCGAGCACGATCGGGTGGAGGTGCAAACCCAATGATTCTTCAAATGCCCAAATAAAAATAATAAAATTAAATTGTTAGATAAACCTTTTACCATCAATAGCTTTCACTAGTAGGTTGAGACAGACTTTCTTTTGAGATAGATTCCCAACTCTAAGCACTTGCAGCAAATAGACTTCCAACTCCAATTACTTGCAGCAATAGGATCATTTGCAGGATCTTTTCCAATTGAATAGAGCTTTTTAGAAATTGAATTTTCTATCTTTGCTACTTTTCCTTTAGTCTATACACACACACACACACACACACACACACACACACACACACACACATATATATATATATATATATATATATATATATATATATATATATAATATTTTTGGCTGTTAGGCCCAGAACAAAAGGAAAAGCAGAACGCTTGAGCGAACACTCGAGCATTTCCGGAATAATCACGGAACGCTCGCTAGCGAGCGACTCCACGCGAGCTTTAAATGCTCGCATGGGGCCTTTATAACTTTCCTATTATTTTTTTATTTAAAACTTTTCCAACAATCTCCCACAAAAGTTTAAAAAAAATAAAATAAAATTAATATTAAAATTAATATACAAAAATTTTAGGACATCTTATACAATAGGTGAGGTATCCTGTGGACTTGAACCTCACTTAGTGTTGATTGTATACATCTGAAGAAACCATAGTGGATTAGACCTTGAACTAGATCCTTAACTCAGACTTCTACTAATCACACACACAACATGAATCAATTGGGTTTAAGTGGTCAGCGCATATTAAAGGCCTTGCGCTTAGTACCTTGATTTTTCATGAGAATTCTTTAAGATTAGCCCAAACATTTAGTCACAGCCTAATATGACGATTCTCATATAGGTGAATCCTCCAAGAGTATTTGTGACAATACCTTGCAGATAACCTACCTCGGATCCATTAAGAGTATGACTCAATCTTACACAAATTTACTTTGTCACTTTATAAGAGCACTCATCATAGGGATGGGATGAAAAAATTTTCAAAGATTTGTGCTCTAACACGATCACTCAATCAGCTTCGTTTCTACCACATTGAACCTCATTCATAGGATCTCCAATCACAGACTGCTGGTGACCAAATAATGGGCTTAAGCCACATCCCCCTCGATGAATATAGGACTCCATTCCTAGATAACTCCTTGGTTAATTAATCTGCCAAAATCTTCTCGGTAAATTCCAAAGAGATAATATTATTTTTGGACTAGTCCTCAAATAAGTGAATCAGGCAAAGATATATTAGAATTGAATATCCAAATATAAGGTAAATAATAAGTTGGACATTCCAACAGTCATGAGATTATTTAGTAAATTATAAAAAGCTTTTATTAAATCTCATGGCAATAGATTTCAAGAGACTCAAAATAGAGCATTTATATAACATACCTTGTTACAGATGTTCATCCATTCTTTACCATTTGGTAACATAAAAGATTCACAATAGTATGTAAGCAATAAGTATTTATCCAATGCTGTCACTTTTGTCAAACAACGAACAACACAACAAGGAGATATTAAATATTAATCACTATACCAGAAAATATTGATCACTATACCAGAAAATACTTATCTAGAACAGAAAAACTTTTGCATTTATGTAAGAATGCGAATATATATTAGTGGCTGCATTTGAAAGTTAAATAATAAGATGATATAAAAATATATCTATATACAAGCACACATATATCATGTGCACAAGTGCAAGCATGTGTTTTTTCAATAAGGCTTTGTTTGCATGCTGAATGATTAACCATCTATTTGATGACTTCACAAGAAACTAACAGATTACATGCACCAATAAAGGTTGTTATATACTGAATAAGTTATTCTTGATATTTCATCATTATTATGGCCATTGATGATAGCTTCGCTTTGAAAAGGCTCAGAAGTAACTTATAAAGGTCACGTCCTTCTAGAAGATGCACCACTAGCTTGTATATAGTAGAAGACAAGCTAGGCTATGGCCACGCCTGCCCAATCATGGGTCTAGCCTGATCTCAAATTGAAAATATGGGTTATTCCAGCTTGGCCCAATCCCATTTAAGGCACAGCCATGTTAAAGACAAACTTGAATTTGCATGACAGCAGTTCAAAAAATCATGTTGACATGCATCACAAAGTCAACAATTGTCGAGCACTTCAGATATATAGAGACCATCAGACATCAGATTTAAGTATCAGGCTCAACATGAAGTTAAAAAGACTTGGCCCATTATCCATCCATCCAGTGAACAAAGTAATTTACTATCAGATTAGTACTTGCTTAACCCACCATTAATGTAACCATTACTAAACCAACGATTATCTAGTTAAGGGCATTTTTTTTCACTTTCATGAACAAGAATACCCTCATGCTATGTATAAAGAAGATGGCTCAGCACCTCTCCCTGTATAAATATATTAACACTCAAGAAAGTCCTCATGGCATTGGTTTTGGTCATGTAACATTGAAATTTCCTCCCATATGCACATTTTATTGGTACAAAACAATAAGTGAAAAAAAAATAGTGACTTGAATAGGCATGGAAATTAGGTTCATCATTGGGATACAATGCAGTTGTCTATTAATTGACCCTATGGCCATGCCAAGCATGCAGCCCTATTGACCACCAGATTGTCATTGTCATGTAAATAATAAGATAACATCAAACCTGATAGATATAAAATAGGGAAAATTATAACTTCAACTTAGGTCCCGTTTGGTAGAGCTGTTGGTAGTAATTTTTTTTTTTTGAAAAAATACTACATACTGTTAGCAGTAAAATTATAGCTTCAATTGTACATATTAGGATGCCCTATTCACATATCCACAAATCCACTGAACCATCTAAGTGTTTGCGGTTAAGAAGCATGTCCATAAATCCACTGAACCATCTAAGTGTTTGCAGTTAAGAAGGCAAGAAGAAATTGGAGAGATTGGAAATTCTGTCAAGCAACCAATCCTGATATTTTGGTGACAGGCTGTCCGATCTAAAAGGTGATTTTTCTTATTCCCAGAAAATCAAAACATGGCTATTAAAAGGCTTCACCATCCCTGTGACTCTCTCTTTCTCACTTCTTCTCAAAAAGAAAGACCACCATTAATGCATAGGCATTTCAGGGTGGCATGAAAACTTTATATGTTGAGCAAACTTATGCAAAGTAGAATAAGTAGATGGAATGAAAATCTAGCAATTTCTAGAAAAGAAGAAAACTTGTACTTAGCTGTTAGAAAAATCATTTTGATTTTTGAAAAATCCTTTTTAGAAAATGCTAGAATAATTAATCTAAAATTTAAATTCAAAATCTAAATTAAAGTTAAAAGAATCAAACTGGTCGAAGCGTGTTAGACACTGCCCTAAGGACAAGTTTTTGCCCCCTCGTGCGGGTTGTTGGCGATTTGTCCCCAAGGTACAATGACCTGGCTCGATCCGATCCTCCTACCGCGAGCACGATCGGGTGGAGGTGCAAACCCAATGATTCTTCAGATGCCCAAATAAAAATAATAAAATTAAATTGTTAGATAAACCTTTTACCACCAATAGCTTTCACCAGTAGGTTGAGACAGACTTTCTTTTGAGATAGATTCCCAACTCTAAGCACTTGCAGCAAATAGACTTCCAACTCCAATTACTTGCAGCAACAGGATCATTTGCAGGATCTTTTCCAATTGAATAGAGCTTTTTAGAAATTGGATTTTCTATCTTCGCTACTTTTCCTTTAGTCTATATATATATATATATATATATATATAATATTTTGACCATTAGGCCCAGAACGAAAGGAAAAATGGAACGCTCGAGCGTTTACGGAATAATCACGGAACGCTCGCCCGAGCGTTCCGCGAACGCTCGTTGGCGAGCGTTCCGCGAACGCTCGCTAGCGAGCGACTCCACGCGAGCTTTAAATGCTCGCGTGGGGCCTTTATAACTTTCCTATTATTTTTTTTTATTTAAAACTTTTCCAACACTCTTCATACTGAACAACTACATAAAATAATATTAGAGTAAGAAAGGATACAAAAGCATCTTCAAAAATAGAGCGAATAATCATTCAGAAACAACTGGAACAAAAGGCAGCACAATTTACTACCATTTAAAGCCTATTTTAACCTACGACAAACATGGTGAACTTGCATTACTTCAGCTATGAACCTACACAAAATACCAACCTCCTGAATTCTGAGTTCCAGCTGCAGTCAGTCTTAATAAATCTGATATAAAGCATTTCAAATGTAACCTCTATGCTAGAGTGGTCTTAAGATGTCACACCAAACTCTACTTCTGGTGAGTGTTATTTCTGAATTGGGCAATCCATTTAGAGATGGATGCTAAGTAGAAGAAGAAACGAATCTAGTTCATGCATCATCCAGTGTAGTCATCAGGCACTCCCAGTAACATTCTTATCTTATTTAGAAAGCCTAAGGGGAAACTCAAATGCTAATTAAGAATTCAATCAGTGAATATCAGGAATACTTGGCTAATTAGTAGATACAAACGATCGGGAAATTCCAAATAGGAAGAAAAACCATAAAGTTCTTTTTTATGGCTTATAGCTATTTAAACTGTTCGATTTCCACTCTCAAAAACAGATGCAAGTCTTAATACAAGTATGATAGCTTCACCCAAGGGGAACCAGTTCTTTCATCAGATTACATCAATTACATGGAAGAAGCAATTTAGCAAGTCAAAAAACCGAAACAATTCCTATTTGACTATTGAAAAGTTGTCCAGAGCTATAATTTTAAGGATTATACAAAGGAAGACATGATTTCATTATGGATTGCAGGATGGAATAAGTGATGATTCCATCCTTGAATTTAAAGCTTACATAACTGATTTGGTACCAGCCAAAGTCGAATGATCCAACATTAACTGATTTGGTACCAGTCAAAGTCAAATGAAGATAGATAAAAACAGGACTGTAGATAGCAAAACTTCTTAATAGACCATTTTACTGGTTGAGCAGATTTTTAATTGACAAAATTTGAAAGTTGCAATCTTCATTCATCCTGTCATAAAAGTGAGAACTGTAGGAGATGGGTCTATTTTGTCAAGTTGAATGTTGATTTTGTGAAAAATGCAAGCACATCCTATCACCGTCCATCAATAGATTAATCCGATGTTAGAAGCCACTGAATGAAGATACAACAAAGAAGATGGAAACCATAAAGCCATTTTTGACCTTGCCAGATAACATTGGAATATTAGGCTGCACTATCCATTTGCTCATTGCAGCAATCAAAATATTAATAGTATGGAGTAAGGCGTTTCATCATGAAGTTACTGGCAATAAAGATGAGATAGTTACAACAAAGGAAGAACAAGCATCTAAGAGAAAAGGGAAGAATACAACAAGTAAATGAAGAAAGACCAAAATGATTGAATAATGCTAAGATAAGAAAAGGAAGAGTAGCATATGACCAACTCAAAAAAGAACAAATAGAAACAATATTAAAGAGCATAATTAATCATTCAAAATCCAAACAACCTCTAGTCGATACCCAAAATCATGCAAAAAAAGAAATCATGTAATACTAAAGCATGTTTCAGAAATTTAGGTTGTTATCTAGCAGCAATATTGGAATATGGACAAAATCCAACAAGGAATAAAAAAGGAAACAAGCAGAACAAGAACAGGTCACTGTTCTTCTCATTATTTAGAAAACAATTGCTGGTGAACATGTTGGTTAAACCTTCTTGAGTTGGATCAAAACCCCACATCATCTTAGGATAGAGCTGTAAGCCAAAAAATAGTGCACTGATTGTACTGCTCCAAACCGATGTACCAAATTATGCCAAACTACCTTGTACCGAATTGAACAATCAGTTTTGTTTGGTAGAGTGGCAGACATATGTGGGAGCCTTCTGGTCCACCTAACTAATACGCCACCAATTTAGTACAGTATACCGTAATGAACCGTACCAACTTGCTATCGATACAGTACCAATACTTCCTATGATAAACCTTGATGCTATCCAAACTCCTTATCTTTTTCTACCCTCCCCTAAATGTATCTTAGAAGGATTGTTACTATCTGAAAGACCTCAATGCTATGGAGTAGCATGGTATGTCAAACTAATGCATACCATCCCATATCCAATGTATCAAACCATACCGATACTGAATTGAGACTCAGTACTAACTACTAAGTCTTGATACGCAAAACCAACTCATGCATCAATTTGGTGCTTGGTTCAACTTCTGCATCTGTATTTCATAATATAAACAACATTATCAATTTTTTTAAAAAAATGATATGAAATAAGAACAACATATATGTAAAGAAAAGGATATTACCAAATTAGAATTTAATAACATAAACAATAGTGAGATATGAATAAGAACAGCATATAACCACATTTAAAAAAAATTAAAAAAAGAAAATCAATTATTTCAACCAACATCAATCTTGATGAGAGATACGAATAAGTAAAATTGAGCATTAAAGAAAGATAATCCACTAATATATCAATACCAATCTTGTCGCATAGTCATTAATGCTGCTAGAACTACCAGTGTGAAGTAGGAAGCCCAATCCATCGCAATCAGATGCACGATTCTTCTTGTTCTTCTGACTTGTGGCTTTGAACTCATCACTATCCCTATTCCGATAAGCATGCACATTGCTATTATAAACATCTCCAAAATTCGGATTAGCAGCATCAAAAATCATGGCTTCGTATCTATTGGTTTGCTCATTTTATTCAATTGACTACAACTAGAAGCACTAAATTGAGCAGTACTTGAACCAGAAAATTGCATTTGATCAACACCATAATTCACAATTGGTTTGATTTCTCCATGTTCTGTCCAATACCAGTAGTCAGGTTTGAAATCTTTTTTATAAAGATGTACCTTCACTTTCTCTACAGTCAAGTACTTTGTATTTTTGCACTTGAAACAAGGACACCTAATTTTCTTCTCACTCAAAAATATATGTTGTTGGCATGCAAAGTGAATAAACCATTCCAACCCTATTAAAAACTCATCTATATAACCCTTTCAGTCTGGTAAAAGTCTATTATATATCCAACTATGATAATGACAAATGTCCATAATAACGAAGCTTTTGAGTGTTTTCTTGATAACCAGGCTAAAACCATAAACAATTCATGCATGAATAAAGAATATAAACAATAAAAGTTGATGAGAAAAATAAAAGAAAAAGGCAATGGATAAGGGGTAAAAGTTAGATGCCTTGTATATGTACTTACTTATTTTGCAAAATTTATAATTATCATATCAAATATTTAGTGGCATATGCAATGTGGCAAATATTCAACAATTACAACAAGATAAAAATTGCAATCAAAGTTAAAGATGAATGATCGACTGTCAGAATCATGATTTCTAATCTTAATTAAGGTGGATGGTCTTTGAGATAAAAAAAAAATCTACTCTTTTTCTTGCATGTTATGAATTTTAGGATACTGGGATTGTGAATACTTATACCATGATTTAATCCTTTACTGTGATTTCAGTAGTTTTGGGTCAACTTCGTGTTTATGATGCTTGCTTTTAATCATTTTATTTTTATCTCCTGTTTCTTCTAGAAAGGTTAGTCCTTTCTTATTATGTGTATTTTAGTGATGTTTTGGACAATGTTTCAGTAGTGTTTTGTCATGGTTCCTTGTTAGCATGCTTGTTCTCGAACCTTTTCTTTTCCCCATTGGTTTCTACAAGAATTCTTGGTTTTTTTCTTACTTATGATGCTAATTGGCTGCTTGATTCACATTCTTCTCTAATGTGAATAATCTATCTGGTTTGAATTGGAGTTTGGTTGTTTGTGGGTTATACTTGTTCTTTGCAATGCATGTTCTCAATCATTTTATTTGTACCTCTCATTTCTCCCAGAAAGGCCTGTCTTTTCTTGCATATTAAGTGAACTGCAGCAGTGCTGTCAGATGGTTTTCTTTAAATTCTCTCAATAATGTGAAAAAATGGTCTAGGTTTACGGATTTGATATCTTACTTTCCGAAGATTTGGTCATGAAATTGTGCCAAGTATTGCTGGAACTGGTGTTCCTAGAAGTATGTTCTTCTTGCCTTGTGTATCTCATAGACTCGGTAATACAAGTAGCTAGCTAGCAGCTAAGATAACTTAAAAATACATGCTAGAATGGATTTTTGCAGGGCTAGTTCAACATATGATGACATCAAGAAAGATAATTTTGAATAATGTACGGTTGAGGAATTTTAGCATTGACTAATTAACAATTTCAAATGCTAATTATCCTAGAGATATAGCATCTTTTGTTTTTAATCAATTACGTGTCACTCTTGTTATTCTTTTCAAGAACCCATGCAAATGTTTTGTAGCTTGAGTCTTGCAATAGATTGATTGGCACAAATGATTATAACCTTCCAATACTCCACTTAAACACGGAAATCTAACTAATGCATGTGCAACAGATAATGTAAGTTTCTGTTTTGTTCTACAATATTTTGTTAAGGAATCTGCTACACTTTTGTTAGTTTGTTCTTTCTCATTCTGAATTAGATGAAACAGTCACTGGGTTTTAAAATGTTAAGTTGCATGAAGTGTCACATTGAAACTGTTGAACTTCAAATAGAAAAAGATTATCTGTCTTGGCCTTGTACTCTGTTCGATACACAATAATGAAGACTGATTGCTGTTGGATGAACTCATTTAGATGAGGCTAAACATGCAGCATTCTACGATCTTATATCCTGAAATCAATAAATTTGGTATCCCAGACAAAAAAGGGCTTCTATCATTTAATGGCTCTTTCCTGAATATGCCTTAGCCGTTAATTCAACACTGATTCATAGAGGGCCAACATCTGGTTGAGATTAGATTGTAGGCTGTTCTCAATATTTGGTGTATGAAGCTGATCCGATACAAATGCAATAAGGCTTGTTGAATTTTCCCATAAAGCATATAAAATGGTGCATCTTTTCTAGGCATTTTCTAAAACTTATGTGTGACTCTGTTGATGTATCTGGCATCAAATTTAAGTTGTTGCAACTACACGGTACCAAATGCATAAGAGCCAAATGCTCAAGAGGTGACTAAGCTGCTTGACTACTGCTGTATCTCTATAATGTTACTCAAGGAATGCAGAAGGCTGATTGCCAAATTTTTGTATAGAAAGAGAACAATGTGCTTGCTCCAAACAATATTCTTTGAACATTGTGTCAATTTATTTGGAGGTTTTAAGAAAAGAAATCATTCATGTTTTTGATGACTTGCATGGTTAAATAATTGCATGACAGTGAACCAAATCTATATCAGACCTTCTAGAATCATTAATCATGGAACCTTCATTATAGAGCTAATATATCAGCAGGATTTGTCACGGCTCAGGACTTCTACTTTGGTGCTGTAAAATACATGCAACAGTTTTAGGTGGAAGTTTCTTCTCAACAAGGTAGATGCCTTATTTTCCACTAATAATAAACAGAACTGTAAGATATGCAAGTTCTATTTATCCTGTTTCACTATTTCTTAATGGTACACTGTGAGAGGATGCAGCAAAACCCTCAAAGGAAAAGTAAAAAGATGCAGGATGTCTATGGACGTATGGCTGCATAGTGGATTATGAAATGATAGTTCACAAAATAAAACCCTCTATTACGTGCATACTTTCAAAAGATTCTGGTGCCGTGTCCTAATAGGAGGCCTCGATACCAGGCAACTTGGTTTGATATCATAGAAGCCTCCTTCCGCTGGAATGACCGTCCGAGGAGGTGTGCGAGGCCGCCGGGCCTCGGCACGGCCGGGCTGTGGCTTGGCCCAGCTGTGCTCTTCTTCCCCAAAAACCTTCAACAAATAGAAACAAAACGGAAAAAAAAAAAGTCAAAATCAAAGAAAAAAGATAATAAATTTTTACCATGCATAAGGATAGAACCATGAGAATCGGTAGCACAGACGTTTAGGGGGGGAACATTACGAAAGAAATACAGAATATCAGTATAGGTGACGTTGAGGGGTAAAATCGCCGCTACATTAATAATCGTGCAAGGGGTTAGGATCAACCCTGACTCCCACTTACCCACTAGAGATGAATCGGCCTTAGTGGATCGGGGCGCCTTAGCCCCAGCAAGCCAAGGACTCCCAAGGCGCGGGTCACATCTCTCGGCCTCAGCCGAGCTATAACATCTCTCGGCCTCAACCGAGCTATCCCTGACTCTCGGCCTCAGCCGAGCTATCCCTGTCTCTCGCCTCAGCCGAGCTGTTCCTATCTCTTGGCCCCAGCCAAGCCATTCCTATCCTTATGCCCCAGCCAAACTCAGGCACTCAAGCATCTCTGCGGAATCCAGTGCGGAAGAGTTCAAACAAAAATTATACCCAAGAGTGGCCTAGAGCCCTGGAGCCTACACTGTCTCCGAATCCAAGACATCAACCAGCTCTCCTAGCCGTCGATCCTCTAACTAACGAGATACAAATCTTACTGACCTCATAACAAACTGGATTCGAATCCTAACGGCTTTCGGACCCACGACGCTCCCAAGGAATCAGGTGATCCTCTATAAATAGAACTGTCTCTCGGCTTCTCAAGTATGCGCATATGCTTACTGGCCTACTCTCCTTCTTACTCTGCTCACCCCTTTCCACCATTAACGCTCTGCTCAGAGCTCTCGAGAGGCTACCCCTAGAGAGACTCTTTAGCGAGAGCCTTCTCCTCACATTTGTCGATTGCCGATCCCCGCTGACTTGAGCGTCGGAGGGTCTTCCGCGGAGGGCCACCCCCAACGCCTCTCGCGTGAGGACTGTTTTGCAGGTCCGCCTAAGAGGGAGTCCGATCGCGCTCGAGTCGGAGGATAGATTTCAGTAGCAACAAATTGGCGCTAGAGGAAGGGCCCTCAAGTCCCATAAACTTGTGATCCAGAAGACAAGGATCTTGATCTGAAAGAGAACCTCTCCCATGGCCAATCGAAGAAAGGCTACCTCCGAAGCCCGGGATCAGGTCGCCTCCCAAAGACCTGATCCGGTGAGCAGCGTAGCGCCATCACCACCACCAGTTGAAACCCCATCGCCATCGACGGCCCCAGTGACCCAGGACCAGTTTGCCTCGCTGGTTCAGCAGGTCCAAGCTCTGGCCAATCTGATCCAGGGGCGCTTTGAAGCTCCCCATGCAGCTGCCCCTACTTTGCACCTTCCTGAGGAGAATGTAGCCCCCGCTCATCCAGCGGTCTCTTCTTCCGGCCCGCATGGGGTTGCAGACCCCCCTCATCGCCCTAAGGAAGCTGAGCCAGCCCCCCAAGGGGTCTACGGCAAGGATCTCCCCCGATCTCGACGGGCTCGATCCCTTTCTCCGGTGTTCTCTCATCATGACTCGACACTGTCTCATCTCTCTCCTTGCCCAGCTCCTCCTACTGTGCTAGAGGAGATCCGCCGACAACTCCGAGAGATGCGTCAGGAGTTGGACGCCACCAAGCAGGCCCATCCGCTCCAGCATAAAGCGGAGCAGGGCATTCCCTTCTCCAAGGAGATCATGGAGGAAGTGATTCCCTCCCACGTCAAGCTGCCCGCCATCGAGCCTTACCATGGGTCCTCCGATCCCGACGACCATCTCAGCAGCTTCCGATCGATCATGATGTTCCATGGGGCATCAGATGCGATCCTATGCTGCGCCTTCCCTTCCACCCTCAGGGGATCCGCTCAAACTTGGTTCAATGCCTTGAAGCCAGGTTCTGTTGGTTCATTTGATGAGCTGAGCCGTCTCTTCATCAGCCAATTCATCAGTAGCCATCGCCATCGGTGGAGATCTAACTCCCTCTCTGAGGATAAGCAGAGAGAGGGGGAGTCCTTGAAGAAATATCTCGGCCGCTTCAATACGGCCATGCTGGAAGTGGACCACCTTAATCATGAGGTGGCCATGTCCGCCCTAGCAGGTAGAGTGCTAAAGGAGAGTGACTTCTACCTGGCGCTGAAGGTCAGCTACCCTCCGAACCTCTCCGACATGATGGTCCTGGTGGACAAGTATACCAAAGTCGAGGAATCGCGGAGGGCTACCGCACCGAGCTGACAAGGAAGAAGGAGTCCAAGGGCTCGGATAAGCATCGATCCGCCCGCCAGCAGAGCCCACCTTGCCGCCAAAGCGTTCCTCCGCCGCCGCCGAGAAACCGCTCCCGAGCCCACCTAGGAGGTTCAACCGGTTCACTCCGCTCACTGCCCCGAGGGCGAAGATCCTCATGGAGATAGAGTGCCAATTCCCTCGACACCTCCTCTTCGAGGGAATGCGGCCCGGAGAGACCCCGCCAAATATTGCCGCTACCATCGGGATCATGGCCATGACATCGAGGAGTGCTGGCAATTGAAGAACGAAATTGAGAGGCTCATCCAGCGGGGTAGGCTGGACCAATTCAGGAGAGCACCCGAGCCAAGAAACGAAGGTGACCGCCAGCCTGAGCCCTAGCAGCCTTCTCCTCCAAATCCTTCGGTCGCTGGCCACATCAATGTGATCGAGGCAGTCGGTAGTCCGTCGAGCTGGCGAGACGATGAAGAAGGTTCAACGCCAAAGAAAGCACGGACCAACGAGCTCTCCTTCTCCGATAGCGACCTCCAAGAGATACAGTTCCCGCATGACGATGCGTTGGTTGTATCCCTCAATCTTAACAATTATGATGCATACCGAATCCTTATTAATAGTGGGAGCTCTATCAAAGTTTTGTATCTTGATGTGTTTGTGAAGATGAAACTTCTTATGGAGAATCTCCGAGCCGTGGACTCCACCCTAATGGGGTTCACCGGCGATGTTATTACCCCGAAGGGGGTCGTGACCTAGACGGTCCGCAGGAACTTTGCCCAGTGTTGCCACTGTTCATACAGATTTTCTGGTGACCAAGCTTCGGTCGCCCTACAATGCAATTTTTGGAAGACCCGGCCTAATGTCCCTTAGAGCCGTTGTCTCCATCCCGCACCTAGCAATGAAGTTCCCTACCGGATGGGGAGTGGGAGTAGTTCGAGGAAACCAAGCTATAGCTTGGCAGTGCTTCGTCACCAGCCTTCAATCCAAACTGCCCGAGGTTGATGAGCTGGACGCTTGAGAGGATTTTGCCGAGCAACGAGGAGAACTAGCCGAAGAGCTGAAGGAGGTACCGTTGGATGAAGCTCGACCTAACCGAGCCATAAGGATCGGGTCGCTACTGAAAGGGAAGCCTCGGTTGGAGCTGATTGACTTCCTCCGAAGGAATGCCGATGTCTTTGCTTGGTCCGCCTCTGATATGCCTGGAATCAACCCAGACATTCTCATCCACCATCTTAATGTGGACGAGATGTCCTGGCCCATGAAGCAGAAGAAAAGGAGCTTCTCCCCTGACCGACAGAGGGCAATTAAAGAAGAAGTCGACAAGCTCATCAAGGCAAATTTCATTCGGAAGGTAAATTATCCTAACTGGCTGTCCAATGTTGTCATGGTGAAGAAGTCGAATGGTAAATGATGGATCTGCATCGACTTCATCGATCTTAATAAAGCATGCCCGAAGGACAGCTTCCCTCTTCCTCGGATCGACTAGCTTTTGGATGCCACTTTCGGTCATCAGATGTTGACCTTCATGGATGCATATTCGGGCTACAACCAAATCCGAATGGCGCCTGAGGATGAAGAAAAGACCACCTTCATAACCGACCGAGGTACTTATTGTTACCGCGTCATGCCTTTTGGTCTGAAAAATGCAGGTGCTACTTACCAAAGGCTGGTTAACAAAGTCTTCAAGGAGCAAACCAGTCGAAACATGGAGGTATATGTCGACGACATGCTGATCAAAAGCAAAGAAGCATCCCAGTATATTGAGGATCTTTCTGAGAGCTTTGCGACACTCCAAAAATATCGGATGAAGCTCAACCCAATAAAATGCGCCTTCGGTGTCAACTCTGGGAAGTTCTTGAGCTTCATGGTTTCTCAGCGGGGCATTGAAGCCAATCCGCAGAAGATTCAAGCCCTTCGGCAAATGGCACCCCCAGCATCTGTTAAAGAGGTCCAGCGCCTGACTGGATGGATCGCGGCCCTTAATCGCTTTGTGGCTCGATCGGCTGAGAGATGCCTTCCTTTCTTTAAAGCTCTCCGATCTGCCAAGAATTTCCAATGGTTCTCCGAATGTCAGAAATCATTCGAGGACCTCAAGAGATATCTCGGCTCTCCACCTCTCCTCAGCAGTCTGAATCCAGGAGAAGTGTTATTTCTGTACTTAGCAGTTTCAGAAGGCACAGTTGGCTTGGTGCTGCTCAGAGAAGAGAACAAGACCCAAAAGCCGATCTACTATGTTAGCAAGCTGCTCCGAGACGCCGAGACAAGATACACCTGAATCGAGAAGTTGGTATTGGCCCTGATAATGTCGGTTCAGAGGTTGCGGCCATATTTCTAGGCGCATTCTATGATGGTCCTTACCGACCAACCTATCAAGACGGTGGTCCATCGCCCGAAGACATCAGGGAGAATGGCCAAATGGGCCGTCGAGCTAAGCGAGCATGATATCCGATACCAACCTCGCCCAGCCATCAAAGTGCAAGTTCTAGCTGATTTCCTCCTCGAATGTACCATCCCAGAGGATGGCTCCACTCTGGACTTTTCTGAGTATCCGAGACCTGACGCCCTGTGGCTGCTCTACGTCGATAGATCATCTAACGCCCATGGCTCTGGCGCTGGCTTAGTCCTCACCAGCCCAGAGGGGGTGACCTTCGAGTATGGCGTTCGCTTCTCCTTCCCAGCCTCCAACAATGAAGCAGAATATAAAGCTCTACTCGCTGGACTCTGAATCGCCCGTGACCTTAAAGTGAAGAAGCTGAATGCCTTTACCGACTCTCAATTGGTAGCTGGTCATGTACGAGGCGAGTCCGAGGCCCGGGAGCCAAACATGATTCGGTATCTCCAACAGATGCGGGACTTGCTTTCCCACTTCTCTGAATTTGAGGTTATCCAGATCCCAAGGTCCGAGAATGCATGCGCCGACCTATTGTCTTAGCTGGCAACCGCGGAGTTGATGGATTCCGAGTGAAAGTTTCCCCTGAAGATCCTGGAAAGGCCTAGCATCGTGGAGGCAGACCGAGTGATGCAGGTCGAGGCCAAACCATCCTGGTTCGACCCCATACTGAGGTATATAAAAAAAAGGGTCGCTTCCAGCCGACTGAAAGGAAGCAAGGAAGCTGAAAATGCAAGCCACCCACTATGTGCTGATCAACGACCAGCTGTATAAGTGGTCCTTCTCCATGCCGCTACTCAAGTGCCTTCGCCCATCCGAAGCTGATTATGCTCTCCGGGAGGTACATGAGGGAATTTACGACAACCATCTAGGGAGCCGGTCCTTATGCCACAAGGTGCTGCACCAAGGGTACTATTGGCCCACCATGCAAAAAGATGCTGACGACCTCGTCCGAGCTTGTGACCCATGTCAGAGACATTCCAACATCCAGAGGCTCCCCTCTACCATAGTTTGGTCCCTATTTCCTCCACTTGGCCCTTTGCTAAGTGGGGGATGGATATTCTTGGCCCTTTTCCTCTCGCCACTGGACAGAGAAAGTTCTTGTTTTTTGCCATCGACAACTTCACATAGTGGGTGGAGGCCAAGGCAATTGCCCAAATAACCAAAGCTCGAGCCAGGGACTTCGTGTGGAGATCCATTATCTGCCGCTTCGGCCTTCTGCATACTATTATCACCGACAATGGCAAGCAATTTCATAACCCAAAGTTCCAAGGTTTCTGTGAGGAGCATGGAATCTGCCACCGCCTTACATCGGTAAGGCATCCGCAAGCCAACGGAGAAGCCGAAGTAACTAACTGGAACCTACTTCAAGGGATCAAGGCTCGGCTTGCCAGAGCCCGAGGCAGGTGGGCGGATGAACTTCACCACGTCTTATGGGCCTACCGCACCACCTAGAGAATCTCCACTGGCGAGACCCCATTCCGGATGGCCTTCGGCATGGAAACCGTCATCCCCGTGGAGATATGGCTTCCTTCTCCACGAGTGGAGAGCTACTCGGAGGAAGCCAACGACGAGCAGCTCCGCACCAACCTCGATCTGGTGGAAGAGATCAGAGAGAAAGCTCGAATCATAGTAGCTGCATACCAGCAAAGAGTGGCTCATTATCACGCCTCCAGAGTCAAAGGAAAATCCTTCTTACCCGGTGATCTTATCCTCCGGAAAGCATCCGTCTCCAAGCTACTAGAGAAAGGAAAGCTATCTCCGAACTGGGAAGGCCCCTATCAAGTGGCGGAAGTCATCGAACCTGGCTCCTACAAGCTCAAGATCTGAGCGGAAAATCTATTCCTCGGACATGGAATTTGGACAATCTCCGTATATACCATCAGTAGGGTACGCTTTCTATAGACTTGCCCCATTTGCAGCTTTGGCATCTTGTTTCTATTTTCCGCGGCATGATCGCTACAATCGTTTTTCCAAAAAATTCGTAATAGAAAACAGATGCTGCTTACGCATCCATTCTTAGCACAATCGAGCTATCTCCATACCTCGGCTGAGCCGAGTCTTGAGCTAAATCTCCATACCTCGGCTGGGCCGAGTCCTATTTCACAAAGACTTGGTATGGCCGAGTACCCTCACTGCGGCTAGGGACCAAGTGATCTCTAAAACTTCGACCGGATTCGGGCAGCTTACAAGCTCCGGCCGGACCAAATGGTAAAGAAAACTTCGACCGGATTCGGGCAGCTTACAAGCCCCGGCCGGACCAAATGTTAAAGAAAACTCCAACTGAATTCGGGCAGCTTACAAGCCCCAGCCGGACCAAATGTTAAAGAAAACTCCGATCGGATTCGGGCAGCTTACAAGCCCCAGCCGGACCAAATGGTAAAGAAAACTTCGACCGGATTTGGGCAGCTTACAAGCCCCGGCCGGACCAAATGTTAAAGAAAACTTTGACCGGATTCGGGCAACTTACAAGCCCCGCCCGAACCGAATGGTAAAGAAAACTTCGATCGGATTCGGGCAGCTTACAAGCCCCGGCCGGACTAAATGGTAAAGAAAACTTCGACCGGATTCGGGCAGCTTACAAGCCCCGGCCGGACCAAATGTTAAAGAAAACTCCGACCGAATTTGGGCAGCTTACAAGCCCCGATCGAACCGAATGGTAAAGAAAACTTTGACCGGATTCGGGTAGCTTACAAGCCCCGGCCGGGTCAAATGGCGCAGAAGCCTCGGCTAGAGACGGTGCACGTCTCTTACCAAAATCCTCGGCCAAACCGAGTGATATCTCCGTACCTTGGCAAGGCCAAGTAAAACACCAAAAAGCCTCAGCAATAACCGAGTGATATTCTTAAACCTCGGCAATAACTAAGCGATATTCTTAAACCTCGGCAACAACCGAGCGATATTCTTAAACCTCGGAAACAACCGAGTGATATTCTTAAGCCTCAACTACAACCGGATGATGTATTATCTGAAACCTCGGTCAAGTCAAATGACGTACTCATAAAATGTTATCCGAAGACGAGTAATCTCTCAAACACTCTGATGCAACTAAGACGTCCTATTATACTTCGGCAGAAGCAAGCAACCTTCTTCTGCTCAACAGTTAAGACACGCGAGCTGTCTCTTTCCGAAGAAATACCTACTTTGTTCTACAAACGAGATCATGCTCACCACGTGGGTTCACAAGACCGCCCAGGTCTACCTCTAACCCAAGCAGGGATAAACGCCTTTCTTCACTGGGGACCGAATATCGGTCTTAGCAAAAACAAGGTAGCAAGAACGCTGTGAAATATGCTATGACACAACAAGCGTGATATGGGTGTAGCAACTCTCAAACATAATCCCATCGAAAAAGAAGTAGATGCTAAAAGAAGAAAGAATAAAACTTTCTTTATTTCTTCATCAATGAAAAAGAGTTACAACCTCCTAAGAGGCATTACAAGTGCATCGTGGCACAGGAAATAAAAATGAGTAAATAGCTCGACCGGACTGCTTTAGTCAACTTCGGTTAATAATGATGTTTCGGCATCTGACCCAAGAGATCAGACAACCAATCAGCTTGCCCTGAACCGCCGGTTAAGGCCAAGCCAATTTCCCACGGGTCCTCTGGATGAGCAAAAAGATCCAAGAACAGAAGGAAGACCCGTGGATGCTAATGCTGAGGATGCATCTCCCCCAAGTGGGATGCCGGACTACTGGACACTGCCCGACTATGAAAAGCGGGGGACAAGTAGACCAGCACTGCTCTCAACTCCCTCTTCACAGGCAAAAGATCCCCCAGTCGGATGAGCTAAGGGAACCAGCTCGAGGGAGAAGGAAAAGTCCATGCATACTACGGGGGTACATGTGCACTTTCTACCCTGCGACCCCCGCAGCAAACCACAAAGGACACACAGGAAGCGCATATGTGCGCTCTCCATGTGATCTCTACGGACCTCCCGTGCGCTCTCCATATGATCTCCGAAATTCCTCTCTTGAGGACGGTCTGCTCTTCAGCAACTTCTTCATCACCCTAGCTATCCGGGGGAAGTCGACTTGCAAAAGAAAAGCTCATTCTCTCCACCCTCAACCTAGGGGACACAGACATCATGAAAACTCTCACAACTCATAGAGAAGAAAGCCTTGGGAGATAGCCTAACACGGCCCCCTCCTCCCATTTTATAGGCAAACGGACCAGGAGCAGCTATTAGAGCGAAAAGCCTCGAGATTCAAAATGCCCTGTCCACACTACCACGTGGCATCCCAAAATGAAAAGAGCGCTCCTCAAAGCATGCCAAACACGTTACCCATGCCATGACGCACGCCAGAAGATTTTCCTCTGATCCTGAATCAAAAGCCTTAAGTGCAGGAAATCGACTGCCGGTCCTTGAGATACAGACAGGCTTGGGAAATCGCTCGATGAAAACGACATGCTCCAATGACGAATGAGTGCTTATGTCACGCGCTAAAAAGACCTACATTGGAAAAAGCCGATGGGATAAATGACTCCGAAAAATAGCGAGGCATCATTTTGCAGCTTGCAAAGCCATATTATCCATTTCGGCAAAAAGAAGGTCAACTCGCCTTGGAAAAGACAAGGCACTGGTAGAGTAATAAAAAGGCACAGAAGTCAAGTACTCCTCAATAAAGGCACATTGATATCCCCTGCTCCAGCCCAACCGCCCATTATGTCTTGGCATAAACCGAGACATCGCCTTGTGCTTCAACTCAAAGCCAAGATTGCCTCTATACTTCAGACTAAACCGAGGCATCTCTTCTCGGTTCAATATAACCGAGCGTTATGTTATGCTTCGATCTAGATTGAGATAGCTGCACTTGCCTCAACAACAACGGAATGCTCCTTATACCTCGGCAGAGCCGAGTATACGCAATGCTCCGGCTGGAACTTACGAGTTCTGTTTACCTCGGTCAAAACGGGGACGCCATGCTCTAGCCTCGCTAAGATTACTAGAGATTCGCCAGGATGGTGGTTCGTTTCGTAAGACCCGAATGATAAGAAAAAAATGTTCTGGAGGTGGTAGCAGATACAAAAATTGTGAAAATTCCTTTTCATTCACCACAAAAAGAGAAACAAAAGGAAAAGAAAAATGTACATGAGCCCTCACAGGGGCTTATCATCTTCCCCAAGCGCCACTGAGCTTTCCCCGCGCCGCAGAGCTGGCCCGGCCACTTGTCGTTGGAGGGACGCCACTTGCCTCTCCAGCAGGCTGTTATCTTGGCGGAGGAGCTCGATCTCTCTTGTAGTAACGGCCAAATACTGCTCGGCCATCTTCCAGATTTGTTCACGATCCACAAAAGTGATGCTAAAACCTCCCCATCGATGGTCACTATGGTGCAGCCCTAATGGGACCCCCACGGCTGCTAACGCCACTGCTTGGTGTTTCAGTCGATCGCCCCTCACCTCTGGAAGCCATCTCAGTATCTAAAAATCTGATGAGATCAACTGAAAAGATGATTAACGATGGCGCTCCTCTACTCGTTTTTAAACTGCTCCTGGCAGGTATCTCGATCGCCAGGACCATTAATTCCAACATTACTACTGCAGGACACGCCACGTGTCACCGCCTCAGCGGGCGCTCACAGGAAATGAAGAGTTCTGCTCCCTCATTGAAGAGGATCATCAGTAACTTTGCGGCACTCGGGATGCGCCCCCCTTTCTCGGGACCAAACCCCCTCCATTCGAATTATGTTACCTGAAGCTATATTCCTTATGCCCAAACCTGTGCGTCGAACTGGGGAACCTCGGCCGAAAGCACGCCTACTTCTTCACTCCGAACAAGCCGAACTGTTTAACCTCGGCTCTAACCAGGATACCCCTGCAATTCTCGACCATTCCCAATCGAACTATCCAATACTTCGACGGGGTGAATTCCCTTATCCGCTTCGAGCGGGACTGAAACTATGTTCCTCGGCAGCACTAGACCATTTTATGCCTCATCCGAGCTATCGCTGTCTCTCAGCCTCATCCGAGCTACCCCTGTCTCTCGGCCTCATCCGAGCTACCCCTATCTCTCGGCCTCAGTCGAGCTGTTCTTATCTCTCGGCCCCAGCCGAGCCATTCCTATCCTTATGCCCCAGCCAGATTCAGGCACTCAAGCACCTTTGTGAATTCAGTGCGGAAGAGTTCAAACAAAAATCATACCCAAGAGTGGCCTAGAGCCCTGGAGCCTACACCGTCTCCAAATCTCAAAACATCAACCAGCTCTCCCAGCCGTCGATCCTCTAACTAACGAGATACAAATCTTACTGACCTCATAACAAACTGGATTCGAATCCTAACGGCTTTCGGACCCACGACGCTCCCAAGGAATCAGGTGATCCTCTATAAATAGAACCATCTCCCGGCTTCTCAGGTATGCGCACTTGCTTACTGGCCTACTCTCCTTCTACCTCTGCTCACCCCTTTCCACCATTAACGCTCTGCTCAGAGCTCTCGAGAGGCCATCCCTGGAGAGACTCTTCAGCGAGAGCCTTTTCCTCACATTTGTTGATTGCTGATCCCCACTGACTTGAGCGTCGGAGGGTCTTCCACGAAGGGCCACCCCCAATGCCTCTCGCGTGAGGACTGTTTTGCAGGTCTGCCCACGAGGGAGCCCGATCGCGCTCGAGTCGGAGGATAGATTTCAGCAGCAACAGGTGATTTGTCAGATTACATAGTTTAGTCGAGGGATTTTGTGTTATATAATAGAATAGAGGCTAGCTACCAAAGCAGTATCAATGAATACGTCAAGTTTGGCGGACCACACAAAAGTATACATACTTATTGCTTCCTTTAGCTATAATCCGCTCCTTACCTAGTCCAGCAGAGCTCTCTCTTCTCTGATTTGAAAGAGAATTGTTATCCAAGTCACCCTTGGGTATGACACGGGAATTAGCACCACTTATTTGTGAATTTGCATCAATCTTGTTGCTTCCTACAATTCCATTGGATGATCTGGATCTACAAGATGAGAAGAAGAAATAGCAGAATTGCCTCTCAATTCTATAACCATATAAACCTAACCAAATAAT
Organism: Calamus simplicifolius; assembly: GCA_900491605.1. Classification (NCBI taxonomy): domain Eukaryota; kingdom Viridiplantae; phylum Streptophyta; class Magnoliopsida; order Arecales; family Arecaceae; genus Calamus; species Calamus simplicifolius. The sequence continues at coordinate 196,089 of UESW01003981.1, read as the reverse complement.
TAACATAATAATGATCAAGCAGCAAATATGTCAAGTAACTAAAGCATTTATATAGCAAGGCTAAAATGCATTAAAAAAAGTCAAATTAATCTTTTCTTATCACATAAGGTAAAAGAAATGATAAAAGGATAAGCTTGGAAGCAGCAGTAACAAAACAAAAGTAGAACTTCGCTTTTTCATGTGAAATGAGAAGTAACACCATAGTGCAAAAATTGGAAAAGAATAGCACTAGAAAAGAGAATGAAAGGGTGGGGGTTATAATCCAATGACAAAATATTCAGGAGAAAGGAGGCAGGACATTTAACACATTGATAAAAGGTCTGTGTGACACTAGAAGAGTAGGCTGGGCCATGCACACATTAGATGAGATGAGAAGGCATGGTTGTCAACCAACCGTAAGGACATATAATGAGTTGCTTGATGTTCTTTGCAAAGGAGGACAGTTTATGCAAGCCCTCCAACTAGTGAATCAGATGTTGGAAAGTGGGACTGAATTGAATTTAGTGACTTACAACACTATGATACATGACCTCTGCCAGGTGGGTAGGATCAAGGAAGAATTACTACTTAAAGGAAAGATGACAGTTCACGGGATTCAGCCTGATTCACTCACTTTCAATTCAATCATCCATGGATACTGTAAAGAAGGTAAAATTAGAATCGCTGCTCAACTTTTAGGTGGAATGGCTGCAGAAATTTGTTGCCGTGATGTAATCACATACACTACTCTAATTTCTGGCCTTTGCAGTCAACAGAGACTAGAAGATATGCTATGGTGTATATTCTGAAGACGTTAAATGAAGGCATTTATCCCAACAATGCCACGTGGAATGTTTTGGTGCGTGCCATTTTTGTGAATTTGGGTTATTCCAGGGCAATTCAGTCAGTGGATAATATTCCGGGTAAGTGTGAAGACTATAGTAGCATGGATAACAGATGATTCACCATGGATCGCCGAAAGAGATGAACTTTCCATATGAGAATATTCTGATAGAAGGTTCCTGATCTGCCAGAGATTTCAGGTAGTTTTTGATTGCATTTTGGTCCACAGTACAGCTGTCGCTACTGGCATGGCTGGAACTATAATCTGTCACAGTTGCAAGGTATTGCAGTAACTAGGATCAGAAACTTTTGAAGTTTGTGATTGACTGAAAATTTCATAGTATTTTCCACAGATGCAGAGTCATTTCAGCTTTTGATACATGATAGGACAACGAAGAGAGAATTCGATGGCAAGAGGTTGCAGTGTGCACTAACCATAAAGGAATCCTGTCCTTTATCTAAATAAAGGGTGTTCAAACTCAGCTTCTCCTGTTGAGAAGAATCTGTTGGGTAATGGGCCAAAATAGACCCTAAATACCTAATGGGCCTTGAAAGCCCATTACCGCCTTATGTGTGTGAATGAGAAATTGCGGGGACATTTAGTCCCATATCGAAAAAATCAAGAAATGAAGGTTCATTTATATGGAAACCACTTCCTTGAAGCTTAAGTTCCTTAGGCTCACCACAAGTGGAGAGCTTGAGGGTGATGCTACGCGCACGCGCATGCGCATGTGCGAAGGGCGCAATGGGCGCTTTGTAGGCGCACTTTGCACTTCGCACGTGCGCATCGGGCATATCAAGGGTGATAAGCCCTTAACCCTCACATCCTTTGATAATAGAATTTAAATTTAATTAAATTCGTAGGGTTGCTTCCAAGGGGCACCTAAAACCATATAAATAGGACCCTAGACCTCTCATTTGAATCATCCCAAGCCATTCCGAATTGAGTTCAATTTGAATCAATTCTAGTCTTCTTTTCTCTTAGGCATTTGCATACTTTCCTAAGGATAGTATAGCAATAGTGCATTGAAAAGAGAGTAGCATTCTTGGTTCGAAAGTTTTGGTGAATTGTAGTGCTGCTTTCATCAAAAGGAGACTGTTGTATCCTGGGAGACAATCGTCATACTGACCGTAAGCACCATTGCGGGACGAAATTGTTTAAGGACATAGAGTGAAACTCTAGCCTCAGTCTAATTCATTAGGTAGCCACCATCTGCCGACATACCCACCAACAATCTTAAGACAATTTCCTGCTACCACGGAAGTGCTGCTGCAGATGGCTACTATGACGACATCCATTCAAGCCGAAAGACCGGAGAAATTCTCTGGCACGGATTTCAAGAGGTGGCAACAGAAGATGCTGTTCTACCTCACAACTCTGAACCTGGTCAGAGTGCTGAATGAAGATCCGCCTGTCCTAAAGGAAGGGAGACCGACAAGCAAGTCATTGCTGCGGTGGAGGCATGGAAGCACTCGGACTTCCTTTGCAAAAATTACATCCTGAATGGTCTGGACAATACCCTGTACAATGTGTACAGCAGTATTGCTACTGCCAAGGAGTTATGGGCATCCCTGGACAAAAAGTACAAGACAGAGGATGCTGGACACAAGAAGTTTGTGGTTGGAAGGTTCTTAGACTACAAGATGGTCGACCACAAAACAGTTATGGAGCAAGTCCAAGAGCTCCAGATTATCCTGCATGAGATACATGCAGAGAGAATGTCTCTCAGCGAGTCATTCCAGGTAGCTGCCATAATAGAGAAGCTACCACCACTATGGAAGGACTTCAAGAACTACCTGAAGCATAAGCGGAAGGAGATGGGACTTGAAGACCTAATTGTCCGCCTAAGGATCGAGGAGGACAATAAGAGCCAAGATAAGAAGGCAGGAGGACAACCTGCTGAGCCAAAGGCCAACCTCATAGAAGGGAAGAAGAAACGCAAGTTTCCAGGTGAAGGCTTTAAACAGAAGAAGGGCAATCCAAAGAAATACAAGTTTAAGGGAAAGTGCTTTGTTTGTGGAAAGCAAGGACACAAATCCAAGGACTGCGTTTCAAGGATAAAGAAAAGAAAGAAGTCAACGTTACTGAAACCCTATCCAAAGAGGTATCCGAGATGATGCTGTCAGCTGTTGTATTTGAAGCAAACATGGTTGACAAAGCAAATGAGTGGTACATCGACACTGGAGCTACCAGACATGTCTGCTCTGATAAGAGTATGTTTCATCATATACTCCTATCAATGGTAGAAATTTGGTCATGGGTAACTCCGCTACATCCAAGATAGAAGGACTTGGCCGCATCGTTATGAAGATGACATCTGGCAAGGAGCTTCTACTGAATGATGTGCTACATGTCCCTGACATCCGGAAGAATCTCATATCAGGCTCCCTCCTAAGCAAACATGGCTTTAGGATGGTCTTTGAGTCTGATAAATTTGTACTCACTAAGGGGGGGATATTTATTGGAAGGGGTTACTTGAATAATGGATTATTCAAGGTGAATGTAATGACTGTACACAGAAACCTTGAAATGAATAAAGCTTCTTCTTCTGCTTATATGATTGACTCCTCTTGTTTATGGCATGATAGATTAGGACATGCAAATTTTAATTCATTACGAAAATTAATGAAATTAAATTATTACCTAATCATGAAATCGATCCACATTACAAGTGTGAAGTGTGTGTTGAAGCTAAGTTAGCAAAAACACCATTTCCATCAGTTGAAAGAAATACTGAACCTCTTGACTTAATTCACAGTGATCTATGTGACTTAAAGTCAATTCAAACTAGAGGAGGTAAAAAGTATTTTATAACATTTATAGATGATTCAACAAGATACTGCTATGTGTATCTACTAAAGTCTAAAGATGAGGCTTTAGAAATGTTTAAATGTTATAAGAATGAAGTTGAAAATCAACTTGGCAAAAAGATTAAGGCCATAAGGAGTGATAGAGGTGGTGAATATGATGCACCTTTTGACGAATTTTGTCAGGAGCATGGCATTATTCATCAAACTACTGCTTCTTATTCGCCTCAATCTAATGGAATTGCGGAACGTAAAAACCGCACATTAAAAGAAATGATGAATGCTATGTTAATAAATTCTGGTACACCACAGAATTTATGGGGAGAAGCAATTCTCTCAGCAAATCATATTCTTAATAAGATACCTCTTAAGAAGAAGGAAGTGACTCCATATGAGTTATGGAAAGGAAAGAAGCCTTCTTATAATTACTTAAGAGTGTGGGGGTGTCTAGCTAAAGTAGCTATTCCGGACCCCAAAAAGGTCAAGATAGGACCTAAAACTGTTGATTGTATATTTATCGGATATGCACATAATAGTAGTGCATATCGCTTTCTTGTGTATAAATCAGATATAACTGATATACAGAAAAATACAATCATGGAATCAAGGAATGCAACATTCTTTGAAAATATATTTCCAAGTAAAAGGAAATTAGAAATAAGTTCAAATAAAAGAACTTATGATGATATTACTGCTAGTAGTAGTCATCAGGAAGAATATCCTGAAGATGAACCCAGACGCAGTAAGAGACCAAAAGTTGCTAAGTCCTTTGGTCCTGATTATGTAACTTATATGTTACAAGATGAACCTCAGACATTCAAAGAGGCAATGTCTAATCCAGAAGCACCCTTTTGGAAAGAAGCTGTCAATAATGAAATTGAGTCCATCATGCATAATCATACCTGGGAGTTGGTAGACCTACCATCTGGTATGAAACCTTTAGGGTGCAAGTGGATATTTAAGAAAAAGCTAAAAGCTGATGGATCAATTGACAAGTATAAAGCCAGATTAGTGGCTAAGGGCTTCAAACAAAAAGAAGGTATAGACTTCTTTGATACCTATTCACCAGTAAGTAGAATAACATCTATAAGAATGTTAATAGCTTTTGCAGCCATTAACAATCTTGAAATTCATCAAATGGATGTTAAAACTGCTTTTCTGAATGGTGAATTAGATGAAGAAATATACATGGAACAACCTGAGGGATTTATTGTTCCAGGACAAGAAAAGAAGGTGTGTAGACTTGTTAAATCCTTATATGGATTAAAGCAAGCACCTAAGCAATGGCATATAAAATTTGATAATGTAATGTTATCAAATGGATTCAAAATAAATGAATGTGACAAATGCATATATGCCAAATCCCTATCTGAAGGGTATGTGATAATCTGCTTATATGTAGATGACCTGTTAATCATTGGTAGTAATACTGAAATGATTAAACAGACTAAGAAATGTTGATCAAACATTTTGATATGAAAAATATGGGTGTTGCAGATGTTATACTAGGAATTCGAATCACTAGAACATCTGAGGAAATAATATTATCTCAATCTCATTATATTGAGAAAATATTAAATAAGTATAAAAAGTATGATACTAGCCCGGTGAAAACACCTGTAGATGTTAATCTACATTTGGCTAAGTATACTGGAGAACCCATATCTCAATTGGAATACTCACGTATAATTGGCAGTTTAATGTATGTCATGAATTGTACTCGTCCTGACATAGCATATGCTGTCAATAAGTTGAGTAGATTTACAAGTAATCCAGGTCCAAATCATTGGACAGCTCTAATAAGGGTATTAAGATATCTACGATATACCCTAAGTTATGGATTACATTATTCAAGATATCCAGCTGTATTAGAAGGATACAGTGATGCAAATTAGATATCTAACACAGAAGATACAAAATCCACAAGTGGATATGTATTCACCTTAGGAGGAGGTGCTGTGTCGTGGAAATCTTCTAAACAAACTTGTATAGCTCGATCCACTATGGAATCTGAGTTTATTGCCCTAGAAAAGGCAGCTGAAGAAGCAGAATGGCTTCGAAACGTTTTAGAAGATATTCCATGTTGGCCAAAGCCTATGTCTGCAATATGCATACATTGTGATAGTCAATCGGCAATATGCAAAGCACAGAATAAGATGTATAATGGTAAGTCTAGACATATACGTCGTAGACATAATACCATTAAGCAGTTACTTGAAATTGGTGTAATTTCTATTGACTATGTTCAGTCAAAGAAAAACCTAGCGGATCCATTAACAAAGGGGTTACCAAGAGATCAAGTAAACTATTTATCGAGGGGAATGGGTTTAAAACCTATAACTAAAAAATCTTCATAGTGGATACCCAACCTAGCTGACTGGAGATCCCAAGATCTAGGTTCAAAAGGGACAACTAAATTATGAAGAGACTTGATAGCACTAAGGATGTACAATCCTACTCATTCCTATGATAATTGGTGCTACCTGCTAAAGGTACTAAGATAAGCATTGCTTTTAATGATTCTTATGACATGAACATCATGTGGGGTATAGTAGGATACTCTTAATAAAAATTACCTATGTGAGTGTGAACTGGGCCAATTCTATGAGAATTTTAAGATTTAATTCTCTGAAGCACTCATGAGACCAGGAGTTGTTCGGGGCCAAAATGAACACAACCATGAGAACCAAAAGAATGCTCGGGAAGAAGTTGTGTGATTGTTATTGTCTTAGTTTACACAAAATGAAAGGTTCAAGACATCGTGTTCACCTTTTAGCAAGTAAACTCGATAACAACTCACTAAGGAAGGTTCAAAGCCACAAGCTACCTATCCCGATACAACTTCATCCCATTATACTCTCTTTAGTGTGTCTGCATATTCATTTGCATTAAAATCCTTTTATGTGGGGGTTTGCCTTTGCTGATCTCTGATGATCTTTGATCTAAGTCCAATTTCCATTCATGTGGGGGATTGTTGGGTAATGGGCCAAAATAGACCCTAAATACCCTAATGGGCCTTGAAAGCCCATTACCGCCTTATGTGTGTGAATGAGAAATTGCGGGGACATTTAGTCCCATATCGAAAAAATCAAGAAAGGAATGTTCACTTATATGGAAACCACTTCCTTGAAGCTTAAGTTCCTTAGGCTCACCACAAGTGGAGAGCTTGAGGGTGATGCGTAGCATCACCCTCGCGCACGCGCACGCGCGTGTGCGAAGGACGCAATGGGCGCTTTGTAGGCGCACTTTGCACTATGCGCAATTCAAGTCTTCTTCTCTCTTAGGCATTTGCATACTTTCCTAAGGATAGTATAGCAATAGTGCATTGAAAAGAGAGTAGCATTCTTGGTTCGAAAGTTTTGGTGAATTGTAGTGCTGCTTTCATCAAAAGGAGACTGTTGTATCCTGGGAGACAATCGTCATACTGACCGTAAGCACCATTGCGGGACGAAATTGTCTTAAGGACATAGAGTGAAACTCTAGCCTCAGTCTAATTCATTAGGTAGCCACCATCTGCCGACATACCCACCAACAGAATCTTATCCGCCTAAAGCATTTTTTCTGCTGCAGTTTGGCTGGTGTTTTCTACCCTCAAATATTGACATGGTTGTTGGTCCCATCGAAAGAGTTGTTCAAATAAGAAATATCGAATATAATTAAATAACAAAATGCAAAATCTTGTGTTTTATAGGACTCAAATTATAAGACCTCATAAATCTTTTTTTTATTCTTTCTTCCTCCCCTGGTTCACCCCAGGGGAGATGGCCGGCGGCGTAGAGCACCACCGGCTCTCCTCGGGGTTCGGTTGGCCACCGACGAATGGCTCCACGCCAGCCAACGCCGACGAGCACCCCCCTCCTCTCTTTTCCTTTCTCTTTCTTTTCTTTTCTTTTCCCCTGCTTCTTCCTCTCGCCATTGTCTTCACTGTGACGGTGACACGACCGGCATGGCCGGGCCGTGGCTCGGCCCGGCCGGGCTCTCCTTCCCCAAATGAGCCACGGCCGAGCTCTCCTTCCCCAAAAATTTCAACAAACAGAAATAAATGGAAAAAAAAAAGAGAAAATCAAAAAAGAAAGATTAAAGAAGAAATTTTTACCTTGTTTGCTTGTCCCCTAGGTTTGAATCACTCCCTTGTTTGCTCGTCCCCTAGGTTTGAATTGCTCGGACGGAGGAGAGGGAAGCCCGATGGTCGTGGCTCAGACGGAAGAGAGGAAAGCGCTGGGCGGTGGGAATGCCAAATTAATTGGGCGGCGGGAATTGATTTTTGGTTTTAAGTTAAACTTATAAAAGAAAAATATAGTATTTAAATATTTTTACAATAAATTTATGAACAAAAAAAAAGTTGGGATCATGGTTACGGTGGTGAGTATTTTTTTTAAAGTTTCGGTTCAAATTTTTCTATCTACCTATTATAAATTTATTCAAAAATAAAATAAATTTTTTTTTTTTATCTTTTAATTTTTTTATAATTTTTAATGTTTTTCCTTGATTTTTCCCATTTTCTCAAGTGTAGAGATTTTTTTTCCTCCATTCTTTCTTTTTCAATTAGATTTCTATATTATTTTTTGATGAATTTTCAAAGGAGGAAGGAGATGGATTTGTCGATGCCATAAGGGGAGAAGTGGAAGACCTTGGAAAATTTTGGCGCTAAAAAAAACTGATGAGCAAGCAGTAGAAGCTTTGAAATTTGAATTTATCCTCATACCTTGAACAATTAGAATTTGATCTATATATATATATAATCATTTGAAAATGTATTTAATGGGATATATTTTTTAAAGAAAATATTAGTTGGAAGAACTATCAAGATTTTATTAACCATTTAAATCCCTTCATAAATTATTTAAAATTTTATTAATATATAAAGTCACTATTTTTTATGTTGTTTTAGTTGGATCGTTGAAGAAAAAAAGCAGTATCTCATTTACCATTTTACATAAATAAGAAAAAAATCTAAATCAAATAAGATCATGAACATTATCTTACTGATTGATGAGTTCATAACCATTGATTTATCTAATCTAAGATGAATCATGTGCTTGTATATGCTAAATATTACACAAAAAATTATCATAATTTTTATTTTTTCATAATATTATAAATCTTTATGCACAATCCCAATAATTGATTATAATGATGTAGTGAATAATCACATAACACTCCACATAAAACTCCCATTCATCCATTTATCTTTTGATCCTTCCATAGGCCAATTAGGAAGCTAGCATGACCACTTCATCCATACTTACAAAACAAAAGGATTTAGGGCTGGTTAGCTATTTTTTCTACTTTTTATTAAAAAAAATTAATTATTATTCACCTTCTAAAGTTATGTAAGTCAATACTGTATCAAATGCAATTAATGTATATTAAGAAGCTACTTTTTCTATACCATAACTCATTGCATCCAAGACAAATACAAAAGTAAAGCCTGAAATGACTATTATTCTGAATGCAAGATATTTTGGAAGCAGTTCATACCTGACAATGATAACTCATACACATCATAAACCAAGAGTCAAAACTCAAAAAAAATTATTAAGGACTCATTAATGAAAAATAAATCCCTATCAAAATTAATTTTTGAGAGATTTTTTGAGAGATTTGTTTTATCAATTTTTGTTTACAAAGAAGCCATTTATTATAGAAATATCCCTCAAAAAATTCTTCATAAAATTAATTTTTAAGGGATTTTTTGAGGGATTATTTTTATCAATTTTTTTTACAAAGAAGCCATTTATTATAAAAATATCCCTCAAAAATTCCTCACAAAATCATAAAAAAAATCCCTTGCAACAACATCCCTCAAAAATTAATTTTGTGAGGGATTTTTTCATCAAAAAATTTTACTAAGGACTCATTAATGAAAACCAAATCCCTAAAAAAATCCCTCACATAATTAATCTTTAAGGGATTTATTATTTTTTTTTACAAAGAAGCCATTTATTATAGAAATATCCCTCGAAAAATCTCTCGTAAACTCATCAAAAAAATCCCTTACCAAATCCCTCGAAAATTAATTTTGCAAGAAATTTTTAGAGGAATTTTTTTTTATCAAAAAATTTTACTAAGGACTCATTAATGAAAATTGAATCCCTCCCAAAATCCCTCACAAAATTAATTTTGAAAGATTTTCAGAGGGATTTGTTTATCAGTTTTTTTACAAAGAAGCCATTTATGTTAGAAATATCCCTCAAAAAATCTCTCACAAAATTCCTCAAAAATTAATTTTGCGAGAGATTTTTCAAGGGATTTTTTTTTCAAAAAATTTTACTAAGGATCATTAATGAAAAACAAATCCCTCACAAAATTAATTTTTAAGGAATTTTGTGAGGGATTTGTTTTATCAATTTTTATAAAGTGTTTATTTATCATATTTATTTATACCTCACAAAATTAATTTTCAAAGAATTTTGCAAGGGATTTGTTTTATCAATTTTATAAAGTGTTTATTTATCATATTTATTTATAAAAAATATGATAAATAAATAATAAATAATGAAATAGCTAAACTTATGCATTACACACGTATATACCTAGTATTTTAGTATTTATTAAATAATTTAATAAATATTCTAATAGTCTTTTTATGAAGTATCAAAATTTTTATTAATAATATCTATGTAATACCAAAATAGTAATTTTTATATTTATATATTTATAACAATTATTAATTATTATTCTATGTAGTTATAAATAGTATATTTTATAATATTAATATCAATTAATGTTGAAATGAAATACCTATGTAATCATAAAACAAATGATTATAAATACTAGAAATCTATATTTAAATTTATTTAAGTATAAACTATTTTATGAAAGAAAATGAATTTTTTATTAAAATATTTATAAAATATATAAATTAATCATAAAATATTTAGAGTAAAGTACATATTTAGTTTTTTAATTATAAGAAATATTTAACTTTGATTCATGTATTATAAAAATATTTTAAGATATATTTTTAGACTTTTATTTTTGTTTCATTTTATTCTTATTTAACCACACGCTTGTCTAGTACCCTTGTCTACCTGTCTGGAGCCTTCGCACTCTTGCATGTAGAGATGAGCATCGGACCGTGCCGCCCATAGGTCGGCATGGCCCGGCACGAATCGAGCCATGCCTAGCATAGCCCAGTCTGCTACAGTATTGGACCGTACCAAGTATGGCCCATTAAACCATGCTGTGCTAGGCTTAAAAATTTTGGCCAGTGGACCAAGCCCGGCATGGCCCGTGACAGCCGTTCTAGGCATGGCACGACCCACATGGGCCTGGGCTGTGCCAGTCTAGCACAGCCCATAAGGGCCTGATAAAAAAATTTAAGTAAAAAAAATATTTTTTAATAAATTAAAATTATTAGAATTAAAGGAATTTATTAATATGAAGCCACCTTAATGATGGGGGGTTTGGCATAGACCCCTACCAGTTTATTAATTTAGAATCAAAATGATACATGAAGGGATGGGGGCTAAGCATGACCTCTAGAATACAATAAGAAAAGATAAAAAATAGAGATGACTCACTTTAATAATTTAAAAAATAAAAATATATAATTATAAAAATAGAGATGACTCACTCATCAGTAGTATTTGTGTCATCATTATCTTCACTGGTTAAGTCATGTTCACCTTTATTTTAAAATCTCGCCTCAGCATCCAACTAATCTTTGAAGTAGAGAAATATCTCAATTGTCTCGCTAGTCATCCTACTTCTCTTTTCATCTAGAACACACCAACCTGCACTGAAAGCGGATTTCAATGCTACTATGAATATCGACACAGCTAAAATATCCTGTGCAATGGCAGTCATAATAGGATATTGATTTTAACACTCTTTCACCAAGCTAATATATCTAGATTTTCTATTTGATCTTCATCATATGCAGAATAAAGATTATTTCGTAAATAAAATTCTAATTCATTACTTAAAGATGAAGATGAAGCATGTGTGTATCTTCTTTGTGTAATGAATAAAAAATAAATGATGAACGAGATCTAGAAGAAGAAGCAGAGCTTTGAGCAGGTATTCTAGATCCATAAATTTTATCATCATATAAAGCATAAATATCATTAAGAAGTTGTGTTACCTCATCTTTAGCAGGTTTAGGATCTTGATTCATGTTTTCATAATATTCATTAATTAAAATTTTTGTGCCACTTAATTTAACTCTAGGATCAAAAACAACAGCTAAGTTATGCAAAGACATATCCTATCCCAATATTCATTCCATTTAGTTTTTATTTGATGTATAATAGGCATTAAAATCATCATATCTATATTCTTTAAATTTTTCACTAATTATATATGCTTTTGTAAAAATGAACAAAAAGTTGGATAATAAATATCAGAAAGAACGTATAGATATGACATGTTATATAACTGTGAGCGAAGGTTAAAATGGTCAAAAATCTTAATATGGCCATTTTTAGCTATTGGATGGGGCCATTTCTAGCCATTTTCTAACGGCTCTAACTGAGTCATTCCGGCCTAGCCCATGATGGTCATGCCGGGCGCAATCCAGTAAGGCCGTTAGGGGCTGTGCCTGACTCCCTATTTAAAAGCCCCGCTACGAGCTGGGAAAAAGCATACGTTGCTCTGAGATATAGACTTCTTCTCGCACAAACTAGGAAAAGGCGCACGTTGCTCTTAGACGTCGAGTTCTTCTCACTGGTTCTTGGAGCACTCCTACTCCCACCGTAGTTCTTGATCTTGCCGCCTCCTCCTCCGCCATTTAGCGGCCCTTTCCGGCGTCCTTCGCCTTGCGTCGCACCCCACATCTGCCACCTCCTGCCATTGCTCACCTCCCTCACGGCCATTTCTTGGTCCTCAGCCCTCCACCTCCTTACCTTTGCCATTTCTTGGTCCGCCGCCATCTTCTTGGTATTCCATTTCCCCGATTCTGCTTCTTTTCCTTGATTCCATCGCTGCCCGGTCTTTATTCATTCTCTCCCCCTACTTATTCTTTCTCTGTTCTTGGACTCTTTAGGCGGTGGCCGGGAACGGCTCTTTGGGAGTCTGGGATTTTGGTTGGGTTAAGGTTTCAATTTAAAAGTCTCATCTCAACCAAATCCTAAGCCTTTTTTTTGACAAAAAGAACATTAGCATTTTAGCTTTGGGACTGCCTTATCTCAACCAAATCCTAAGCCTTTCAACAAAAAGGATATGGCATTCAAGGATTTTAGTAAGTACCCGGGCCCTGTAGCATCCCAAGATCGCTTCTCCGCTTTGGGACTGCCTCATCTCAACCGAATCCTAAGCTTTTCAACTCGTTCAAGGATTTTTGCTTTCGGACTACCTCAAATCCTAAGCCTTTCCACAAAAAGAACATGGCATTCGACCCTTTTAGCTTTGGAATTGCCTCATCTCAACCAAATCCTAAGACTTTCGACAAAAAGAACATGGCATTCGAGGATTTTAGCAAGTACCTGGGTCCCTGTAGCGTCCCAAGACCGCTTCCCCGCTTTGGGACTGCCTCATCTTAACCAAATCTTAAGCCTTTTTGCCAATCTATGGTGGCCCAGTAGTTGAAACGGCGGCAGCAATTACCTAAGCGGCAACAAATGCCTCCTCAATCGGAAAGGTGAGGACTACTATTTCATTTTTCTTTATATATCCATCAAAACATATTTTAAAAATATATATTCTATATGCTTTCTTAGAAAGTGTTTATTGTGTGAAGAAAGTATATAACTGTCTCCTTTTAGCTTAGTGCACTTTTTGTTGCTGCAAAAGCATCCCACTATGAAACACCCAAAGGTTAAATGGGCCTTGATTTATTTTTACCTGTACTGTGCAGGGTGCTTTAATTGTTCTCCAAGGGAATCCATGATTGCTAGTAGGGTTCAATTAGTATTTAGGAGTGTGTGTCCTATCTTACTCACTATTTGTCACTCCATCCTTATTTTTTTTCAAGTCAGGGGGTTTATTCAATGAGAATTTGTCACATTATTAGATATTTGATGTCTCTTGTAAGATAATTCTGGTTAAAAACATAATTGGATGAGAATATATAGAAAAGTATGCATCAAATCCATAGTATTTCATTCCTATGACTCTAGCATGGTGGATCATGATTTTTCATTTTTCTTTAAATAAAGGATAAGACCTTTTTGTAGATCCAATTATCAGAATAATAATAATTTGCTTTGTTACACATGGTATACCATCGTGATTGATTTTATGACCTTTACCCGTGCAATTGATAAATTGTACCCTTCTATCTGTCTTCCAAGTATTATTGACAGCTAGTCATTTTCCAAATGTTACCATCACTAGGAATCAATTCTATGTTTATGTCTAGTAATAGTTTTTTGGAATTTTGCATGGGGAAGTTTGGAATGGATATAAATTGCAAAGAATTAGGCCTTGTTTTGTTGGAACTTAAACACATTATGTAATTGGTCTGCATGTTTAAATCCTCTAAGGATGCTGATCAAATTTCCTTGGGAATTTTTCATTTATATCAAAATTGTAAAGGTCGGATAAGCTAGCCAGTTTTTTGCATGGCTTTATGAGGCCTTTTGGGGCTGTTAGCTCTCCTTAAATATATGGTGTTGAGGCCTTGATAGACTAGTAGCATCCTCTCTGTTATACCCTATAGCACAAGTGTCCTTGCATTTCTCTATTTCATTCGTTTGATCAATTATATATCACATCCTTAAGAGGGCAGACATTGGTGTAACAAGATTACTTTATTGTGATTTGAGTGTCATGAGTTTGAAATAGGAAATTGCTGCAGGAGTCAGGTTGTGTATATTTGATACTCCCTAGACTTTGCAGTGGTTGAAGCCTCATGCATTGGGCCACCCTTTCTATGTATCACAGCTCACAACTTTAGTGACCTATAAAAAGATGGAAGTATTGTATTTTTGCCTCTGGTTGTAGCCTCTAAGAAGAGTGATCAGTGAAGTAGGATTCAGATATGCCCTAAATTACCTAGGAAAGAGTTGATTAATTGTTAAGGCATTAATTTATTTCATTGGATAAATAGTTATTACTTTATTTTACCATACAAATGTAGCCATAATTCAACTAAATACAATGCAAATAGGAAAAAGGAAAACCATGTACAAAGACAGGTGCAGGTTCAGCTTTGAAGTAATAGCATGATTTTTTTGAAAAAAAATTTGGCAAATTAGAAACTCTTACATATTCATTAAAATTAAGCATAAGTAGTGGTGTTTCTCAAGCCATGTGTTCTTTTGCTTTGACCAATCATTAAATGAATCAATTAATTATTGCGGCATAGAAGTTTAAAGCTATTAGATAAAGTGAATATACACGCTTCTTGTAGTTGCTCATACTGGTAGTATGTGGAGTGTTGATCTCCATAATTACTTCAAGGTTTTCTGAATTACATATAGCATAATTTTTCAGTAGGTTGAGTAAGACTGACAACCACTTTTTCTCTTAAATTTACTCTTCTCTCATGAAAAAAATTCTGTTAGAGTTTTAGAATTTCTTAGTTTCGCTCACGCATACCAACTCAAAGTTAATGCAACCTCTCAAGATAGCTTAATGCCTAACCTAGTGCTAGATGTCTTGACACTCTTGCTACAATTAGTAAGGTGAAATAGATACAATGTAAACATATCTAGAAAGTTAAATACCTAGGCAAATGTTCCATTTCTGATTGTTTAGATAGCTTTCATCTATGCTTTTGGCCATTAGAAGTCCAAGTGTTGGTGCTCATATTATAATTGTTTTCCAATGAAGGCTAGCTGCCCTTTCTCCTTATTGGGAAAATGAGCCAGTATGGTAACTTTGATTATCCTGCAAATTCTTGAAGTTTTCTCCTGTTGGAGCTTGTGTTGCACATATTATATAGAGGCTAAATTCTCCTGATATTCTAGAACATTATAATCCAATTGATGCTAATAATAGAAGGCACATGTGCCATGCCAATTGGGCTATCTTTTTTGTTATGTTCTTTAATTCTTTACATTGATTAATATACAATAGTTAGGCATATTTTATATGTGCTTATTGAGTTTCATTGCATGCAAGCTAGCAAAAGTAATAAGATCATGCAACTTCAGTATCACACTGTGTGCTAGAGTGACCCTTAAATGTTTCATCAGGGTTGTTGCTAGAGTGACTGTTGAATATTTCATCAGAGTTGTTGGTGATGTCTTCTTTTTTTCTCCTTGGTGATGCTTTTCCTTATTTCAGTTGTTGCTAATTTGATAGTTATTTTGTAGACAATAAAATTTTGCAACAAAACTAATTTTTCCGCCATAGTTTATTGCCAGGGGAGAAGTTTGGGTGGTATTATTAATGTGTTAGGATTAGCTTAATTAGTAGCTTAGTATCCCCCATTATATAACTTTCTGTCACATTGTAGTAAATTAATAGTGCAGTATTGATTGGGTCATACCTCAGGTAGGGTTGCCAATTTAGTAGCTTAGTAGCAGCAAAGCAAATTGCAGTTCTGCAGAAATGGGCACAGATCTGATCCATACATGAGGATTTTTATCAGATTACACTTCACAATTATTACTTGGACTGTTTTGAGGAAACAATTTAACTGAAAGATGTCTGGATGGTCTTGGTACTACAATTTGCTAAAAAAACAAACCTACTAATTGTGACCTTGGGATGTGGTTAATTTCCAACTTTAGATTTCTAGTTGTTTTTCATAATTAGTTCTCCATTGGATAAAATAAGAATCTAAGATGGCTCTATATAATTTTTTTTTCTTTTTTAGGTCAATTCAGCTATTACCAAGAGGATTTTGAAAGAAGCTTTTTCTTGTAATCATCCATGCCTTTCTTTGTCAACTGCCTGCTAGCACAATATGAAAAAATTGTTAACACTAACCCAGAGGCTGGTTTATGTTAGGCAACAAGCCTTGTGTGCAGGCTTAGAAGTAAATTTGATGCCAGTTGCAACTCAATCCCGTGTTTAAGATTTGAACAAGATTTTTTTTTTAACCTAAGGAAGATCCACTTTCTCCTGACCACCATGGCAACCTACTCAGAAGAAAAACATGAAGTTGTTTTATGAAATGCTAGTAGTTATGAGCACTTTTATTTTGCCTAGTTAAGTCATCACCTTATTGATGCCTCAGTTCACATAAAGCATGTTTTTTTTTTTGTATGATAAGTTCTTATTCAATGGTCATGACCAACAAAAGTCCTCTGAGTTTATGCAAATTCCTTCCTAAGTTACATGACTTGGTATGGATGGTAAGATTTAGGATTAGTATGAATCTTAAGATTCAGATTTGGATAGTAGAGTCCAGATCCAAGTCATCTTTTTACATACTAAAGCTATTAGGGTATACATATTTTGAGATCAATTTCTTCTCCTTTTTTTTGACTTTTATGATGACCAATTCTTCTTTGATAAAATTTTAAAACATCAAAGAAACAATTGCCTATAAATTTTCAACCATTAAGAGTTTTTTAAAATTTAGATTTGTTGTTTTTAACCTAAGTCCTGGAGTTATCTCTTCTTCTATTTTTAATAATTTAACTCATTCTAAAATCTCTTATGTCAAACTTCTAAGGAGAGTTGAGTTCAATAAGCTTATAAATATTTTGGGTCAAAAAACTCAAATTATGATATTCTGTAGACTTGTATGATGTGATAAAACTATTTTAATTAATTCAACATAATGTATTTTATATTATGAGATAATGGTTGTTGGAAAGTGCACCTTTTATGCCCTTAGATGATGATACTCATTATTTGTTCCATCAAATTTAATTATACTTCTTACCTCATTTTGTTTGAATGCCATCTTTTACGTTTCAAAGAAATCAAATAGCATCTTGCAATTATCTCATCCAATTGCACCTCCTTTACAATTTACAACACATCCTATCTTAACAACATTAGCTATAATATCTGATCTATAGAACCCATGTAAGATCGAGCAATAACAGTTGAGTTCTTCAGCAAATCTTTGGTAAAGACATAACAAGTATGAATCAACTAATTTTATCTACTCTACTACTATAGTATTCAAGGTTATGAATGGCTGATAAGATAGTAGATAGCCTCTGCATCATAATATGATGCTATGATGTACTCTTGTTGATTTGTTACTATGTCCTTCAGTTGTTTTATAAGAATTTCCTGGGTTCTATTTATTAGTCCCAAGTTTCTTGTATACCATACATACCTGCATCAAGGTACTTTGTTTCACATAGAGCATCATTGGCTACATTTTTCAGCTTTCTCATAGCTCATTATTCGTATTCAAAATGTTCAAGTCTCTTAACTGTGTTGAGGTGTCTGATCTCTCTTCTTAATTCCTATTGATAGATTGCAGCTTCATGCAAACATGCAGCTTGACAATGGGAATGCTGAAATTTCAAAAAGAATAAGGCCACCGCCTTTGGCTTTTGAAAGCATGCGCTTCATTCGGAAGCCTGCTTTTTCTCATAAAGAAGCGCAAAGGTTAGTTTCTTTTTTTTTATGATGATGTTGATGATGATGATTTTTTAATTCCTTGCTTTTCTGAAAGGTATTTTTTACTATTCTGCTTACCTTTGGCTTTCTTTAAGGAAACAATTACAATATATATCTCATGCTTTCCATAGGTTCTGAAGCAAATTTTAATGCAGAGAAATATAAGCAAAGGTGAAGCAGCAAGTCCGTTTCAATGTTGAAGGAAGCCAACCAATGCAGAAATTACATGATTGTGTGAAGAGCAAACCTTCAGAAAATAAGCACAACCAAGCTTCTCTGGAAAAATGCAATGTGGATGAGCAGTCCAAATTATCATGTGATTTAAGTGACAGTTTGTTTGATACTGAAGGCCCACTTTGTCTGGATATGTGTCCAAGTATATCCTAGGTTTTAGATAGCTTAATCTTGTGTATTTATCTATCATAATAATTATTAGATGCTCAAATGAACTTCATGTTTGTCCTTTTCCACCAAAACTTGAAAAGCATTAAAAACTAGTTTTGAGTAATAGGCTAGATTGATGTTATGATTCGGAATCTGAACGGATGGAGCGTAAGAGGAAAGGAGATCTTGATAGGTATGAGCACTTATGGACGAAGGAACCAAACAAATAAATTTCTTGCCGTTAAAAAGGTAGTTGATGAGTAATCTTCATCTTATATGCACTTGATAGATTTTGTTGTGATATTACCTTTCGTTATCTATAAGAGGAAGCATGATGGAAGTTCTTATTTGATTCATATAGTATAATAGGACAGCTAAGCAAGAAGCTGATTGGATAAGGCCTATGCCAGTCTTGTAGAAGACAGTTGATTATCTTCTTAGTTTGCTGAATCAACTTTATAATGACAACTTCTTGAGTATTTACAACTTTTTGTGGGATAGAATGCGAGCGATAAGGATAGACCTCATAATGCAACATATTTTCAACAAACAGGCTATCATGATGCTTGAACAGATGGTACCATTCAGTTCTAGCTAGTTGTATTTATTCTTTTTTTTTTCTATGTATTGCTGCCATTCCACAATACAAGTTGAATAATTGATGTTTCTTTTCTGACACCAGATAAGACTCCACATTATTGCTATGCATGAGTTGTGTGATGCAAGAAAAGCAAGGGTTTCTCAGAAGGATTTGATAAACACCTGAACTTAGAATAAATGAACAAGACATTTGTTGAGTTGTTTCAAATGTACGATGACCACAGGAAGAAGGGAATTAGCATTCCAACAGAAAAGGAGTTTTGTGGTTATTATGCACTTCTCAAGTTGGATAAACATATAGGATACAAAGTAAGTTGTTTTTCAGTTTTGTTATCTGCTTAAACCATATTTAATTTTTACCTTATCTTTGACCTCTTGCTGTGTTAGGTGGAAGCTTCAAAACTCTCACTTGACCTTTCTAAGATGACTCCTGAGATAAGACATACTCCAAAAATTTTATTTGCTCGAGATGTGGCTAGGTATTTATGCATGCTGGCAATCTTTTTTTTTTTTTTAAATATAGCAACAATGAATTATAACAAAACCCTATGGTTTTGCTATTCCAGAGCTCATAGAATAGGTAATTATATTGCCTTCTTTTGCCTTGCAAGAAAAGCAACTTACCTGCAGGCCTGCTTGATGCATGTTCACTTTGCCAAGGTAACTATATTTCACATAATCTACGTTTCTTGTCAATGCAATTCATATGGTTGTGACATGGCTACATGAACTGCCATGGTCTGGTCATCATGCATGATAATAAGTTCTTTCAATGCATTATTTTTATTTTTTTCTAATAAATACATCTTTTGTTAGTGAGAAGCATGCATGGAATTGTGTGAACGGATTTATCCTTCTGTTGATGGACTATGGATCTTAGTACAAATGAGAAAGCAAAGATTAACCTGGCTGCATGATCAAGAAATCTCTCATAATGGCAAGGCAAACATGTCATCTTTTCTCATGTTGAAGACTATGTTGAGGCCAACAGAAGATGATGTCCTGATCAAAATTAATTTTCATGAGATTTATTTTCTACTATGCAACCAATTGAGCTTCAGAAAAGAAATGAGTTGCAAAGTAATTTTGGGTAAATTTTTAGGGTTATCAAGGGAGCAGTTGGCTTGGGACTGTTTGGTAGTTACAAGTTCAAAATTTAATCTAAGGATGTTGTTAACTTGATATATCAATTAGTTTGATAGTGAATGCTTCTTTTAGTTCCCTTATAATACCAAATTATGAATCCTTGTGGCATCCAGTTTCAGCAAAAGGAGCTAAGTAGTTTTAAAAGAAGATACTGTTTTTGGATTAAATTAGTGTTTGAGATATTTTATAGGTACAGATTGAAAAGATGCTGAGCTTGAAAGCAATAAGGGGCTAACCACACCACGCAAGCTGCTGATCTTCCTCTCTCTCTCTCTCTCTCACATGCGCGCGTGCCCCAAGTTGGCTAAGACGATTCATATTGGATGTGCCCATCCACACAGCATGATTACTGCTCTAATCTTATTACAATTGTTATCTAACGATGGTTTCATGAAGCCATTACTTCAATTGTGTCTTGCATTTTTTATTTATTATATGCTCTATGTACTTAAGATAGGATTAACAAGTCATAATTTAGCTTTTTTGCTATTTCAAGCTTTATACAATAGTTCTTAAAATATTATGAATGCATGTAGTTTAAGTAACACTTTTTTTTTCATCTAGGTAAGAACACAGGCACTTGCTACTTTGCACAATGGCCTTCAGAATAACCAAGGAATTCCCATTGCACGTATTGTAGACTGGCTAGCCATGGAGGTAAGTTATGCCATTTTAGCTTCGGGTTAATAATCAGATTTGTTTCTAAAAAATCTTTATCGTCTTACAATTTCTTTACATGGCTCAGGAGGATGATGTTGAGGGTCTTCTGGAATATCATGGATTTGTTTTAAAGAAGTATGATGACATGAATATGGTGAAGGAAGGTCCCTTTCTTAACAGTGACATGTATTTCCCAACCAAGTGTGCAAAACTGGTGTACCTCAAGAAGTCAAAGAGGATTATCGATGATGTTTGTTTTGTTCCTACCATCTCAGACTGCTCTGCAGAAACAGTTGTATCAGCTGTCTCAGAGAGTATTGATCAGAGAACTGAATCATCCAAAACAGAAGATCAGGTTGATACAATCAATGAAGAGGTTCATGATTCCAAATCTGATTACGATGATGTTTGTTCTGTTCCTACCATCTCAGACCGCTTTGCAGAAATAGTTATATCAGCTATCCCAAAGAGCATTGATCAGAGAACTGAATCATTCAAAACAGAAGATCAGGTTGATACGATCAATGAAGAGGTTCATGATTCCAAATCCGATAATGATTTTAGGGATGCCACACAAACCAAACAACTGTTTGTGGGGCTATTGCCAACTATTGCAAATAAAGAAAATGATGTTAAGATGACCAAGGTCTTCATTCCATTAGTTAGCCATTACTTAGTACGTAAAGATGAGGATGAACAAATGACTGAGTTAGATGGAGATACCGCCATGGGTCAGGGTATCTTGCCTCAACTGCAAACAAATATAGTTCAAACTGTAGTACCTGAATTTTCAAATTCGAAGTGCATGGACGTGAATACCACCTCTCAGACAGAAGTAGGCAAAAGCTTGGATGATGATGCATCAAAAATCATTCTCTGTCAAAGAATGAAGTTGATACTGAAAAGCCAAAGCTGTTTATAAGGTTTGATTTTGTTGTTCTTTTTTGTTTTTCTTACATGACTACTGTTTTACAAAAAGGAGCTAATAATGACACTTTGCACCATGAACTACCAGAAAATGGAAGCGAAGACCAAGATGGCTGACGCTAATGCAGAAACAAAGAAAGTTCCTTGCAAATGCAGCATTGAGTTCACTCCCAGTAGGACTACCTATGCGACCAATTGAAGCAGTAAGTTTCCTCCCTGATATGCCTGATATCCACAAATTATTTGTAAATTTATATATTATGTTTAATTTAGCTCCTGATTTTACTTTTATCTTTTAATGAAGAAGCCACCCAGACATGCCAGCAGTGAGCTTAACATTGATTATGTTGCAAGAGAGATATATAAGATATCAGAAATTATGGTCAACACTGATGAACTGGTTGTGCCAATTTTAAGTGAAAAAAATCCCAATGCCAAATGCCTTTGCTGGAAGTTGCTTATTTGTGCTCAGGACAATGTCATAGAGGGTCCAACCAATCCTTTGGCTTCCAGATGGTTGCTCTCAAAACTCATGGGATCTAGGAAGGAAGATGATGAACTGATGGTTTCATTGCCTCACTTATCAATATGGAAGAAATGGATTAACAAAAGTAGTCCTTCTGAAACTTGCTGTTTGTCTGTCATTAGGGTGGCAATGTTTGACCATCAGCAGCAAGTTCCTAAGGATGATATCATTGCTGGTACAAGCTGTATTCTGTTTCTGGTGTCAGAAAGCGTTTCATGGGAAATTAAGAGGGTTCGTCTGCAGAACCTTTTAGAATCTATACCCTCTGGATCAAATCTACCTCTTTTGATAGTAGTTGGTGATGCTTGCAAAGAAGAGATTGCTGATCCTTCGGTCTCAATAATTGAGAGACTTGGTCTTCCTGATGCAGACAAGACTCGGGTAAACTTGTTTTCAGTTATTTTCCCCCAAGAGCACTTTAATGGTTTCTTAAATGATGATAAATTGAGAAAGGGTCTACAGTAGCTGGCGTACTGTTCTCCCCTTCAACCTTCTCTTAGTCTTGTGAGAGAACCCATGAACTGGTCTTGAGCTATCTGAGATCTTCATTGAGAGATCTTGATAATTGTAATGCCTCTGAAGTGAGCCCAGAATGTTGCATTTTGGCTTTCAATCAAGCCCTTGATCGAGTGGCAGGGGAAATTCTGAATGCAGCATCCATGAACCCAATCCATTGGCCTTGTCCTGAAATTGCCCTGCTTGAGGGCTTGACCAGTGAAAGAATGATAGCAGACATGTTCTTGCCAAGCATCGGATGGAGCTCACTCGCAAGGATTGAGCCAGTCACCAGAGTAATAATAAAGGGCTGCAAACTTCCAAATTTTACCTACGACCTGTCTTTTCTAAGCCAAGGTTCCCATATGAGTTCACAGATTCCAAATCAGAAGTTAGCCTTTGAAGATTGCTTGATCAAGTACCTTACCCAATCCAGTCAATTGTTGAACTGGAATCTAGCTGTTCAGGAGGCAAGTGTGATGGTACAGAAAGGTGCCCGTCTTGAGCTACATGGTTCACTTTATTACATGATTCCAAGATGGGTTACAATTTTCAGGCGGATCTGCAATTGGCGGCTGGTGGGTTAGAGAGCTGGAGAGACCTCTGTTGCTTACGTGTTGGATCCTTCCGGAATGGATTCAGTCTGCAAGACCGATGCTGATAACCCTATGAAGCCCAATTCAGGCATGCAGGATTTTGGGAGCAGGTCTTGTTGGGAACAGCCACTGCATTATGTTTCAAATGAATTGTCCCTTGATGAAAATTTTCAAGTCTGCTGTGGTGCTTTGTAAATTAAACCCCCATTGGTGATTTGTAAATCCCCCCCCGCCTATGCCAATTTGCATGCTTTGCAAATAATTTAACATTGATCAATTCAATTCTTTCCATCCTTTTTAAATCCATCTCTTACTCTAAATACTAAACCTTACAATACAGTGTCCCAACTTACTGCTACAATAGTTTCTATTTTTTCTGTAATTTATGTCAGACTTGCTGCACGTTGAGGCTTCTAGGCTGGAGGAGGTTCAAACAAATGACCATTCTCTGATATGTTGATGACACCCTCATTTGGTTGAAGCAATGCAGCTAAGTTTCTCAAGCTGATATGTTGGAACTGAGACTCAAAATGGACCAAACCCCAGAACAAAGTGCCCCCCACCTTGCCCTGATTCCCAGGAGTTTGTTAGTCTTAAGGATAGATCATTCAACCTTATTTTCCAATGTCTTTCTTATAATTCTATTTCAACTTTTAAGCACACTGAGATTTCTGCTTCACATTGGAGAAGTATCTAGTATGGGCTTCCTTCTAATATGGACATAGTTCCATCAATTGGACCTAAAATTTCAGAACAGATGCTTCTATGTTCTTATTACACAAATTATTATGATAATTCTTTTGATGATCAAAGTTCTAGTCAAATTTCAGTATTAGCATTACCAAGTTGATCCGAATAACTTCAATTATGTTATTGGTCATTTTAAATCCTAGACCACAATGCAACACCATATGGATATTCACATTGAATCCTGCCAGAGATAGCAGAAGTTTCCAGATGCAATATGTGAAGACTGCATTGTTTATAATCAATCTGAAAAGAGAGCAGAAAAAAGAAGAAAATAAACATCCAGAAAACTTTTTCAATCATTTTGGAGTGTTGGTGGTTAGGAAGGGGAAAAGGAGGGAAAGTACTTTTTGCTTCTTTAGCTTCTCATTCTCTTCTTTCAGGCGGAAACCTTGTTTTCCAGTTCATTAGTGTAAGCCTGTTCACAAGAAAAATAAAATAAAATAATAATACCTTTCTCAGATAACAGCATCCTATATAAGGATAAGAAAGAACCACTACCTATCTGAGTTACAGAAATGGATATAAGAAAACGTACAATAAGATTTATGGTAATACCAGCTGATAGCTGTTTAGAGACAGTAGTAGAATTCCTCGTTGAACAAGAACCAAGGATTTTATCCTTTTACCAACGATCAGATTCGTTATCGGAGTCAAATTAGAGACAGTAGTGGAATTCCTCGTTGAACAAGAACCAAGGATTTTATCCTTTTACCAACGTTCAGATTCGTTATCGGAGTCAAATCACCGTAACCCTTCTTACTTCCCAAAGAATTTTATTGCTTGCTGGAACACCTCTTCACTGCATGTGAGGAAGCATGAAAGCCGTGAGGTGAGAAGCCTTCATAAAGCACCAAGAAACCTTATCCCATGTGTTGACCAAAGTCAACTTGAGGCCTCTCCTTTTCTTCACGCAAGGACCAGATCACCGTGGCTTCTTGGCTTCATGTCTTCACCTTGGCTGGAACTCTCTTCTACTCCACCGTGCATTGACCACTCCCTCCATAGTATATCTTCACCTGGAACCACCCAAAGCCAGTTGACCAAAGTTTGACTTTGGTCCCTAGCTTGAACCTCCCATGTATTGCTTCCATTCTTGGGAGGATGTTTTCTTGGAAGGACGCTCACAAACCGGGGATCATTGGAAGAACTCTACGAAAGCCTTGGTGAAGCCGAACGATCCACAGAAGCCTGAGTCTTCTTCCCACGGCTTTGTTCCCGAGAGTTATGAATACACGGTTGAAACAAGTTGCACATCTTCGTTTTCGTTGAAAGGAGGAAAGCACCATGAAGCCATGCAGCTTCGTTCTGAGAAGGAGAAGATGGCTATGATGAGAAAAAGATTCCAGCAAAGACCAACAAAGAAGGATTAACAAAATTATTATTAATCCACAAAGGGCTGTGGAGCTTTGAATCCAAGATCAAAGGGTTCAAGAGCAGATGCATTACCACTGCACCAACCTGATCATTGGCAACAAAGGATGAAAGTCCAGGTTACTTATCCAGCAAGGTTAATCCGACTAAACCCCAACAGTTGGTATTAGAGTCTGGTTCAGGAACAAAAAGTTATTTGGAGATCTTAAAGGACTAAATTTGGAGATCTTCAAGGATTGAAACAATTTCAGCAAAGTCTCATCAAGGTACCTCTTAATTTTCTAAAATTTATTTTTGTGCTATTTTTGTTTTGGTTGAGATCTCGCCATGGGTAGTAGCATAAAAATAGATTTTGAAAAGTTTGATGGGAAGGAAAGTTTCTCCATGTGGAAAGTCCGAATAGACCTTCTTGTGCAGCAGGGTTTAGATCTGGCTTTAGAGGAAAGGTCAAATGGGATGATAGATAAGCAGTGGATGTCGTTGGAGAAAAAGGCATGTTCAGCGATCAAAGGATGTTTGGCAGACTCAGTCCTTTATTTAGTATTGGAGGAGAAGACTCCGAAAGGACTCTCGTCAAAGTTGCAAGCCCTCTATATGGGAAAGAACATGTGCAACAAGTTGATGTTGAAGAAGCGCCTCTATAGTCTTCGGATGTCAGAAGGTAGAGATGTGTTGGGCCACATCCAGGTGTTTGACCAAGTGAGCAATGAATTGCTGAATGTTGGGGTTAAGATAAGGCACTTTTGCTATTGTGTTCGCTGCCCACATCACATGACTCATTGGTCATGATGCTGCTCTACGGGAAGGAGACATTATTCTATGAAGATATTATCTCGGTACTTTGGACGAATAAGCAGAGGGAGAAGATGACCAAGGAAGTAGTTCCCCAGGAGGGTCTATCAGTTGGGGAAAGGTCAGGCAGAGACAGGGACAGAAGCAGGCCTAGGGACAGTTACAGTCCAGGAAGGCTAAATGCTACAAGTGTGGTGAGGTAGGACATTTTAAAAGGGACTATCCTAAGTTAAAAAAAGGAGAAAAGGTGGATCTGAATCTATGAGTACAGTTGTAGGACAGGAGGTGAAGGATGATCTTTTAGTGGTATTAGATGGTCACAGGCACATCACAGAGATGTGGACCTTGGATTTAGCCTGTTCTCATCATTACACTTCCAACCGATCGTGGTTCAGCATTTACACAGAGGTTGATGAGGGGTGTATGACTCTTGGAGATGATCACCCTTGCAAGGTGGCAATGATTGGCACAGTGAGGGTGAGAATGTTTGATGGCATGGTGCGCACTCTTACCAATGTGAAGCATATTCCAAAACTCAAGAAAAATCCGGTATCACTAGGGTACCTGAAGCAGACAGGATACAGCTTCAACAGTCATGCCAAGAGTAGAGTTCTGAACATCTCCAATGGAGCTATGTACTGATGAGAGGGAGAAGGATGGAGAACAACCTATATAGGTTGAAGGGCTCTGTGGTGACAGAAAAATCTGAGGCAACAGTTGTAGAACAGGATCCTCGGGATGTGTACAGATGTGGCATGATTACCTAGGCCACATGGAAGATAGGGGGATAAAAGAACTGAGCAAGAGAGGACTACTTTTGGACCTGAGTGGAGGAGTCATGGAGATCTGTGAGCCATGTCAGATGGGGAAGTAGAAGAGTGTGCAGTTCTTGGTCAGCACAGCCCTTGGAATTAGTATACATAGATGTTTGGGGGCTAACTTGTATTGGGCTGGGTGTGAGTCCAAAGGTTGAGATTAAATCAAGTCACGGGTGTACACGGGCTTGGGGATTAGTTTAATCTCATTGGCTTAGTCCATGGGAGTTTTTGTTGAGTCTGGGCCTAGCCCACTTCATGGATGTATTTAAACTCTAGTTTCTAGGGTTTGAGGAATAAAGAACAGATTCTTTTCTCCCAAGAATTAATCATCCTCTCAATCTCTATCTCTTCTCTCTCCTCCTCCCTATTCTTAGCGATGGTGGGTCGTGGATTTCTCTCGGCAAGACGTGATCGCATGTTTCCTTTTTGTTTGACGGACCAGCACCTTCACGTCAAGAAAAGAAGAAGCCGTGGGCTTCCTGGGCGTCAGGTTCACATGAAGAGAGCTTTCCGTGAAGGCATGACATACGGAAGTGCTGGTGCCAAAGAAGCTTGACTTCTTGAAGGGAAAAAAAGGTCTCGAGGAATTCCAAGAAGAGGAGGCCAGCGCTTTCATAGGAGAACGTGAAGAGAAGATTCAGCCAAGAAAGCGTGAAGGAGAAATTAATTCCAGCAAAGACCAGCGAAGAAGGATTAATAAAATTATTATTAATCCAAAAAGGGCTGTGGAGCTTTGAATTCAAAATCAAAGGGTTTAAGAGCAGACGCATTACCACTGCACCAACCTGATCATTGGCAACAAAGGGTGAAAGCCTAGGTTACTTCTCCAGCGAGGTTGATCCCACTACCGTTCATCGAGGACTAAACCCCAACACCAGCGTCTTCGTACAATAGAACATTGTGAATATAATATTATTAAAATATAAAGAGCCAAACAGTAGAATGTTAGAAAATCAAAATTAATTTTAAATAAAAATTTAAAAGTCAAAAATATTTTTTTGATAATAGTAATTATGGTTATCTATTCTTTTCTTGGTTAAGTGAAATAGAATTCATTCTCACATAAACTATATTAATAATGTGTGAACTGTTATAAAAATATTTTGATTCATAATTGTTGATTAAAATGAAATATAATATTTTAGTTATCTATATATTAATTTTTCATTTGATTTAAATAATAACTTGCCTGATTTTTTGAGCCAGCAAGATCTGTGCAAGATAAATTTCAATAATTAATTTCTTCACTAACTTGCTCGGTCCTAGGGTCAACAAATAATTTATTGCATATATAATCTCATTAGAAAAAACTACGATATGCCGTACACCTGCGCAAGGGCACCAGTTCCTTTTCTGACGTATAAAGTTGGATGATGGGCTTGGATATTAAAGCTGTTAGTGGCCAACAGCTGGCATAGATATAGCTTATTGGGATTGGGAAGACCAACAGCTATAAACTATTAGCTGGTCCTCACCACCGTATCAAATAGAACCTATATATCACATCATTCAAATCTTTGCTTGCTGATGGTAGAGAGTTTTGCGACCAGATTGTTGGGTCCATTGCTGAGATTCCCTCTTGCCAAAGTACTTCCATGTTCCTTCCATTTTTACTGCAACAGGTCTTGTGGGCTGGATTTGACAAGCTTGAACTTCGTTCATCTTCATTCAAGCATGTTCTTCTTCTTGGGTATTCTAATGGATTTCAAGTACTTGATGTTGAGGATGCCTCTAATGTCTGTGAACTGGTCTCTAAGCATGATGGGCCAGTTACATTTTTACAGATGCAGCCAATTCCTGCTAAGTCTGGCGGCATTGAAGGATTCAGAGCATCCCATCCTTTGCTATTGGTTGTTGCTGGTGATGAAACCAATGGCTCAGGTATGGTGCAAGGTGGTTGTCCGAGTGCATTGATTAGAGAAAGCACTAGCGACCCTCAGTCAGGAAATCCTGTCTCCACTCCCACAGTTGTTCGGTTCTGTAGTAACCCGGTTTAGATGAACCAGGTTTGGTTCAGATGAACCAGGCTCTAGCCTGTTGGTTTTCCCTGGCTGACGCTTTGCTCTAGGTGAAGCGTTTAGTCTTCGGAACTTCCGAACCAAGGCGTCGCACAGGTGATTAAAAGGTGAAGGAGGAGGACTCCTTCCTTCATCCTGGCGCGTGTCATTCTCAGGTATGTCCCCCTGCCGCATAGAGTGAGAGAAAGAGAGAGAGCCAGAGAGAGAGAGAGTCTGAGAGAGAGAAGAGCCGGGAAGAGAGAGAGAGAGAGCTAGAGAGAGAGGGCCTGAGAGTTGGCCGGTGACCTCCATCGGCACCGGACGTGCGTCCGGTGGAGGTCCGGCCGGCCTTGGTGGCCGGCCGTGCCGCCGGCACCGAGCGCACAGTGCGGAGAGAAAAAGAGAGAAAGAGAGGGAGAGAGAAAAATTAAGGAGAGAGAGAGGGAGGCCGGCCGCGGCGGCCGGCTCTGGTCCGGCCAACTGGCGGCCGGACCGGCTCCAATTTGGCCAAAATCGACGCCGGCACAGTGAATTTCACGCGGAGATAGAGAGAAGGAGAGAAATTGAGAAGAAAGAGGGGGAAGGAGGCCGGCCGCGGCCGCGGCCGGCCACGGTCCGGCCAACGGGCCGGACCGACCTTCAATTTGGCCGGCGGCGGCCCTGGCCGCCGGCGGAGGCTGTCCCCTGTTTTGGGCGAAACAGAGGAGCTGGGGTTGGAAGCTTATGGGCCGCTGGGCCGTGGTTGGGCCTATTGGGCCGTGCAGCGAGCAGTTTGAGCAGTTTTTGGGCCCCGTATCGGGCCGAGATTAGCAAAAAAATTATATGGCCCGAATCAGGATTAATTCTAGTTTCTGGGAATAATTTTATTTCCCTAATTGGGTATGTATAGTGAGAGATATTCAAGCCCAAAGTTGGGCCCGTGAACTAGTCTGGGTAGGGTCTTAAGGGTCATTTTATTAATTAGATTTCAGTGAATTAATTATGTACATTGATCCTGTAGGTGCCCAGACATCTGATTAGTTGGTGCATCATTTGGATTTTTTGCGTAGGAGGTAAGTAAGACTATTATGCAAATTTAATAATTATTTAATTAATAAATTAAGTATATACAGTTTGCATGCATTTTTATAAATAAGAAGAAAATAGAAATTTATCTGAATTATCTATGTAGCATGGAACTGTGGATTACAAATGAACAATTATATGATTATAGTGATTGGTAATATTGTAAGAAATGATTTATTGATGTATATGCCAGAAATGTGACTGCCTGTACGATATGTTTATATTGAGATGACTATATGCATTTCCTAGTACTGTGCAAACCACTGTGAGGTAATGTGAGATACAGATGCATGATGTAATTGTGATGAAAATGTTAAATAGATTTATATGGGTCGCCGCGGTTCTCCTTTACTATGGTCCCACACATTGTAGCTGTGTTCTGTTATGATATGGCCACACACACTGGAGATGTATTCTGTTATGATATGGCCCCACACATTGTAGACGTGTTCTGTTATGATATGGCCACACACACCGTAGAGTGTGTTCTGTTATGGTATGGCCCCACATGTCTTACAATGTGTTCTGTTGATTTTCATATGGCCACATACATCGTAGAGTGTGTTATGTTATGGTATGACCCCACACATCGTACAATGTGTTCTGTTGATTTTATATGGCCACACATCTGGAGGATGTGCTCTGATTGAGGTATTGCAGGGCCGTGGGACACATAGAAAATCTATAATTACATAAACAGTGAGTTTGCTAGAATGCATATCCTGATGCTTATCGAATGTTCAATTCATGTTAAGTTGACAAAATGCATATGTTGATAGCATGTTAAATATAATTCAAGTATGATATGATTGTATAATAGGCTTACTTATTGAGTGTAAACTCATTAAACCTTCACAATGTTTTTCAGAGCCTCAGGGTTGATGATGGATATTCGGAGTTGATGGAGCTTCTAATAAATAAAATAAGAACCATTGCATTGGTGTAATCCTATTATGTTTGTGTAGGGCTTGTTGTAGCCAAACTTTATTAGCATGACTTGAGTGTAGGGTTTGAAACTCAAAACTTATAACTATCATTTGTATTATGGTTGGTTTTCATATTTATTGCCCCATTTGAATCGTATATCAAGATTTTTAAGACGCCTTGCATGCCCGGCACGCGGCGGGTTGTCACCCTAGCCCAATATTTGGGTCTGGAGCGTGACAGGTTCTACTCACTAAAATCTCACAATTATGTGCATGTGTTGAGATTTCGGTCTGCTGCATATCTTGTGCGATGCAGTCCTCGAATAGTTGCTGTGGCTCTTGCAGCACAGGTAAGAACTTAGAGTTCATTTAGTTAAAAATGATTATGTAGGGTCTGCAAATTTCATTATTAGATTTGAGAGTGATGACTCTAAGAATAACTGATGATTTGACTCTTTCATGACAGATATACTGCTTTGATGCAGTTACTCTTGAGAATAAGTTTAGTGTGCTGACTTATCCATTGCAAGGAGCAGCTGGAGTTAACATTGGTTATGGTCCAATGGCCATTGGTCCAAGATGGTTAGCTTATTCTTCAAATAATCCACTGTTATCAAATACAGGGCGTCTGAGCCCACAAAACCTTACTGCCTCACCAGGTGTTAGCCCATCAACTTCACTGAGCAGTGGGAGCTTAGTAGCTCGATATGTAATGGAATTTAGTAAACAGTTGGCTGCTGGAATACTCAATCTGGGAGATATGGGGTACAAAACGCTTTCGAAATATTGTCAAGAGCTTCTGCCTGATGGTTATAATTCTCCCTTGTCATCAAATTCAAGGAGAATTGGAAGACTTCCATCACCATTGCATCATAGTGAAGCTGATAATGCAGGAATGGTTAGTACTAAACTTATTATTGTTGTGCGTGTTCTTTTGCTCTCTTCTTATCTCTCATGATGCAAACGGTTATGCACTTTGTACAATAGCCTTGTGCAGATTCATATGCATGTAGTTCTTTCCTGTTTAAAATTGATTGCCTATAATGATTTTCTGCAGGTTGTAATCAAGGATTTCATGACAAAAGAAGTCATTTCACAGTTCAGGCTCATAACAGTCCTATATCTGCTCCGTGTTTCGATCCTAGCGGTACCCTTCTGGTTACAGCTTCTGTACATGGGAATAATATAAATGTCTTTCGGATCATGCCAACCTGCATACCAAATGGTTCTAGCTCTGGGCATTATGATTGGACTTCATCTCATGTACATCTATACAAGCTTTATCGTGGACTAACAACTGCTGTAAGAACCTGAGAAATTGTTCATCTGGCGTAAGTTGTATAAACCTGCCTTTCATCAATGTTATAAGCTTCTTAATTTTCCTTCCTTTGTTTCCAGGGCATACAGGATATCAGTTTTGGTCATTATAGTCAGTGGATAGCATTTGTTTCATCCAAAGGAACCTGTCATATATATGTGTTATCCCCTTTGGTGGTGATGTTAGTCTTCAACCACAAAATCCTCATAGTGATGGACTAATCCTTACTCCTAACCTCACACTGCCATGGTGGTCAACTACATCATGCATTGCAGATCAACAATTTCATCCACCTCTACCTCCATCTGTTATTACACTCTACCGATCTCCCAAAGACCAATTCATTGGAGCATCTTTTGGTTTACTCTCCATCTGGTCACGTGATTCAACATGAGCTTCTGCC
Source organism: Calamus simplicifolius (assembly GCA_900491605.1). Lineage (NCBI taxonomy): Eukaryota > Viridiplantae > Streptophyta > Magnoliopsida > Arecales > Arecaceae > Calamus > Calamus simplicifolius. Next base: position 163,264 of record UESW01003981.1, on the reverse strand, counting down.
ATCTACAGGTGCAGAGTCATCTGCTAGCAGCTCCAGAATTGGATCTGGTCCTCTTTTGCAGCGCCAGGATGAGGAATTGCGTGTCATTGCTGAGCCAGTTCAACGGTGGGATGTCTGCAGAAGATCTAGTTGGCCTGAAAGAGAGGAAACGATCCCTAGAATTGGCTCTAGAAATCGGCAGAATGCTGAGACAATCATGGATACTTCGATTGCGAAGATAATGAAACTTCATGTTCTATGTCATCTGACAACAGTATAGCTGGTAAAGAGTCAGTAAAGAGTCATGGAAGATCCCACTGGTACCTTTCCAATGCGGAAGTGCAGATTAGCTCAGGGACAATTCCAATATGGCAGTAACCTAAGGTATTAACTTTTTTTCTGTCATTGCCTTTATTGCTCTACCAGCTTTTCTTAATTATTATTTAGAGTAAATGAAAAATTGTTTTATACTTTTGTTATAGATGTGTTTTTATTTGATGGATCCGTCTAGAGCTAATGGAAGATCTTTTAAAGATGGCACCGATAGAGAGATTGAGATTGAAAAATTAGCCCTTCATGAGGTTGAAATGAGGAGAAAAGATTTACTACGAGAGCAATTCCACTGCTCCCAGTCAGTTTGGAGTGATAGGTAATGTATATGCACATTGACAAAGACTATTAGATAATTGAGTGTAATCTATATATGGTTTGAGTTTGATGCTGGCATTCCTTCTAAATTTTCAATTTGTAGATTTTCTATCCATAAACTTGCTAAAGTTGCACTTTTGGTATTTGTATTGTGCATTTTTTTACTATTTTTATAATACCATATTCAACCAACAAGCATATGTCCTTTTTAGCCTCTGACTGGGATATTGTCTAATAGCTCAATGTCTAATAGTTAGCCGATAACTATGTAGATATATTTTCAAGCATGTGTCATGTCTTCTACATGCACATCAGCAAACTGGACTTGAATTGTAGCAGCCTTAGATATATGTTTAACTCGATAATATTGGCTTTTTAAAACTTTCTAGCTATCTATTCTATGTTAATGCTATTGCCTTTTATGATGAACTTTGCAATATCCCATGATTTGTGCTACACTATATAATATCAAAGTTTTAGTAGAGAAAGATTGTGGCAATCACATCATACGTTGTGGTCACAATAAAGGTTTTTTGAGACCTCTGTTTAATAATAAAGATGTTGAATCATTTTATCTTGGTTGGTGAAAGATTAATGCAGCTAGACTAAAAAAAAAAAACTTGTTAATTATTATGAGGTAGGGTTGTTTGACCACATAGTTGGAAAGCCATTCCTCCTCTACCAAGCAAAAGAAGATAAAATAAATTTTAAACATAGTTGTCAGAACTGGACCGAACTGGCCGGTTGAATCGGTTAAACCGAGATCCAAAGGCCAAGCCGGTTCGATTCTAACATAAAACCGGATGCGTAAGAGACCCGGAATAACCAGATGTGTAAGAGACCCGGTCAACCCGTCCGATTCACCTGTGAACCGATCAATCCATTCTGAACTAGTTTTATATGGCATTAGATGTTAAAGTTTATTATCATATTGATCTTAATTTTTTTTATTAAAAATTAATTTTTATTAATATAAATATATTTTATATTAAAATAATTGAATCGATGGTTCAACCGGTGATCCAACGGTTGAACCAATGACCTGGTGATCCGAGCCCTTGACTGGGTCGATGTCCAAGCTGGGTCTGACAACTATGACTTTAACACCTTAGCTAGTTATTTGGGTTGGATTGGCTATGAAATCTAGAGTAATCTATTGATCTTATGGTTTCCAGCCTTAGAAAGAATAAGTGGAGTCTAATTCTTTAAACTTATATCTAGGTCTTTTGAGCTAGCACCTTTCGAAATGGGTTTTACAAGAGCTATCAGACAAATAGTTATATACTACATATGTCTTTAAGTGTTATCAAATAAGTTACCAAATGAATGACCCCTAAGTCTAATGTTGTAGCCTTTTGAAGTGCCAATGCTCTACTTTTTGTGTTGAGATATGCTTATGACACCATTGAAGTATGATGGAGTATAATTTTTAGGCAGTGAAATCTTTTAGAAGAGCTGGAGAAGAAGAGAAAAGGAGAAATACTACAGTGCAAGAGAGAAAATTTGGTTAGGTTGCTAGGTATTACAGTTTCACCCTATCATCCAGACCGTTCCGCTTGGGAATCTGCAGTTGCTATGGATTTTCTCCACAATCTTGTGCCTGCTCCTTTTTCCCAGAAGTTTTTTCAATTAATTTTTTTTGAAAGCTCCACTTTTGCTATTGTACATCCCTTTTAAGTCAAGAAAACATTTGAATGTAGCTAAGTTTAATGTATTGGATCTCATCTTTCTCACCCTTCTGCCATTTTTTTTGGATGAAGCTATTTTGAAATAGTGCATTCATTGAACATCATGCATAGCATTATGATTGAAGTTCTTTTAATACAATAATCTTATCCATGCTTCGTATCTGTCTTGCTTACATGATGGTCCTACTACGTGTTCCATTTATTTGGCCCAGGTGGTGGTCGCAATTATTCTATGCTCATGTTGGATGTAACCCATTTAAACCTCAATTTCAAACATGATGAAAATAAAGTGGCTGAATCAAGGAATTCAAAAAAATGAAATGGTAGAAATGTGAGCAAAGTCAAACAAAAATTTTGAAATGAATGAGGAAAAAGATGACAATTTGACAAAGTTAAACTTAATGTTATCAATGTGATAACAGAAAAATCTTGTCTCTCCAAAGTAAATCACATAATCTATGAGACAATGCTAGGTTTTAAATACTGTGGGATGGGACAGTCTTTTTTTGTAGAATGATGTGTCAGGATGGTAGATGTCCTACTCTGTCTTGGTCCATATTCTGACCCATCTCATCCCACACTTGGAAAGTGCCCCATCTGGCACTTGAAATGTTGGGATGCCCTGTTGTCCCACCACCATTTAACACCTTGCATGTTATGCTAATTACTATGCAGATTTTGTAATTAATGTGACATGGAAAATACAATAACATATATTATACTATATGGCTTCTTCCTAGGAAAACTGTCTTTTAGAATAGCATGCTGTAGTATAGTATTAAATGTAAGGGTTTGTTTGGATTGGTTGTTGGTCCTAACTTTGCCAATGATTATCTCATATAGCTGTTGGCCAACAGCCACTTAAAGGTATCCCAACAGCCAATCCAAACAAGGCCTAGATGATAGAATAACTCAAAAAAGTGATAATAAATTGTGAAAAAACTGTCTTGTAATTAATTTATCTGAAGCATCACTATTAGCATTCATAGAAGATAATCATCTATATTCAGAATGCTAAGCAAAATTTGGTGGAAATTCTGCTAAATCAAAGCAGTATATTGATTTTCAGCATAAAACTAAAGAAATTATATCATTTTGGTGAAAATCACATCTGAAAGATGGGTCATCAAACCACATTGAGATGAATGCTTTCACCTCTTTGAGCGATCTAATCTATAATGCAGGAGTCTAACTTGTTGCAAGCTGCATTGGTTTGAGATGGAACCAAAGAAATTGCATTTTTTTGTTTTAGAAAATCACATTTTTCATCTTTTGACTTGTCAAGTCAGAAACTTATATTAATGCTTGGAGATGTCCCTGCTCCCCATGAAAAAAGAGAGAATTTAATTCAGCACACTTTCTGTTGGGAAAAGAATTTTAAAACTTGTTTAAAACCCTAAAATCCATATTGAAGATTCTACACTTAAGGCCTTGAACAAGTTTGCAGTTAACATTTTTGTGCACAGCTAACAGATTCTACTAGGTTTCAGTCCATATCTGGTAACTAGAACAATACTCTAATGATCGAGAAATGAGTAATATTGTAAGACAAAAAGTAATTAAAATTCTGAAATCAAGTAATGATTTGTCCATTGAAATAAGGGAATGATTTACCTAGTATACATGCTCTTCATTTAACACATTTGTGTTTTCTCAATGGATTAAGATGTGTGAATTTTGCTGTTTATACTCTGGATAATTTTCTAGTTCATGACATAGTTAAATACAAATAGTGAAAAATCAAAAAATTATGAGGAGTTTGATGTAATGTTCCACCTAGCATTGTGTGTACCTTGGATTTCATGCATGAACTTAATTTATTTCTTGAGGTTTTCTTCCATTTTTTACAGCAGGCATCTCATGGAATACCAGACATGTAAGAATCACCTAGCCTAATTAGGGGACATCCTAAAAGCCAGATGGTAGAAATTGTATTTAGATTGTGATTACCTTCAGCATGATCATATCACAAACAGGACAAGACCATGGTATCTTTTGCAAGTCTTGTACCTTTCTTTTTGATTCCGATGAAAAAGAACCCATTTGTAGACTTCTCTGGTCAAATAAGCTTAAGCATCTCGATCAATTTGGTAATTTATTGTCCATTTTGGCTCAATGTAAGTAATGTATATGGGCATTAGGACTATATGGCCTTAATATGCTCTGTTACAAGTAATCAATTATGATGTCCAAGAATGTCATGGAAAGGAGATTGGGTGGGTATGTGGGGAAAGAGGGAAAGAAATAGAGATGAGTTAAAGGGAGAAGAATAGTGTAGGACAGGGATAAGGGAGATGGGAGCAAAGAAGAAAACAAACTGAAGGGAGAAGGGAGAGCATGAAATATCTATCTCTTATCATGGTGATATGATCAGAAAACTTATGCATTGGACTAAGAAGCAGATCGAAAGTATCTCAATGTGCGTGAAAGCGGTTGGGAAGGCTTTGTGTTGCAATTCTGTTGATGATATCTTGGGTATCTGAAAAATAATAGATAATGGGTTTGCTTTTAAGTGAACGAAGCAACTAATCTGTCGAATCTCCCAAACTACATGTTTTAGCTGTGTTTATTATAGAAAAATGGACTATCTTGACATTCCACTCAAATAAAGGATCTTGATGTCAAATTCCTTTTTTTATTTGTATATTTATATATTAATCATCAGTGGCTACATATTGCTTAAGAGCTATGAGGTGCCTTGCTTGCATACTATGACTGCAGTTAGAGCTTGACTGACATGCTAAAACCTAAGGAAGTAATGTTGGCTGGAGAATAGATGTAGTTAAGTCATGGTTGATCACTTTAGATACAATAGCAGTAACCAAAAACTTTGAGGAAATAACCTAATTATTTAGTTGTTTTTTGTCTAATCATATATTGGCATAACATATTGGAGATATATGCATCATTAGGAGCTAATTGTGGAGGAAGCTCATTGCTTATATAAGGTATCAACTAATGTATTCATGGAGATGGAATGGAAAAGGCCTTAGCATATCTAGAGTATGAAGAAATATCTTATCCATCAACCAATTTGGTGATACAAAACATGATAAAGGCATATTCAAGGCCAAGGCAACTTAAGAATTAGCACCTTGCTGCGGTACCCTCTTTTACTGAGCCATTTCTAAACCTTGGTGCAGTGGCTGAGATTGAAAGTAGGAGCCAGTTGTTTCCTCAGGTTATTGAGTCCTGGTTGAAAACAGTCCTGGTTGAAAACTAGTTTTCCAGGGTAACTAGAAGGGATACCAGTTCCTATAATTTTTTGTTCGCCAGGAGAATTTTTTATCTCGTCCAATAAGGAACACATGTTCGCTAGACTAACTCTTTGATGGATAAACTTGGAAAGAGATTTCAATTTTCTCCTTATTTGTATTGGATTCAAATACAAATTTAACACTTATTAAGACTGTCCAATGCTCTCTGTTCTTTTGTTGGACATAATCTCATCAATGGAGATTTAGGCTCCTTAAAAGAAAATAAGAAAGCAAAAGAGGGGGTGTTGGGGGATTTCATCGTGTCAAACAAAGCACATCGTGTCAATCAAAGCAACCCCCTTCCTCGCCTAAAGAAACCTGATCCTGTGTCTACCCTCATTCGCTCTGTCTCTCTCTCTGATTTTGTTTCTCTTCCCCATATTTATTTCCCTCTAAAATTGGCAATCAACTAAACCAACTGAAAATTGATTCCTATATCTATCTCTCAAAATCTCAATATCTGCCTCTCTCTCTCTCTCTCTCTCTAAATAGTGACTGGTTGAGCCAGTTAATATTTTAATTCTATTTTTGCCCCGCTTTAATGGGATACTGAATATTTAGTTTGTTAAGATGTTGCTGAAAATAAGAAAGGCACCAGAGCAAATCTCTCAAAATTGACACAATAGTGTTGGTCTGGTGTATGTTGGTTTAATAGCATGATAAAAGGCTTGTTTATATAGGGTGATGAGGTTTTCAAGAATTGGCATTAAGCAGGAATGAGCATCCCTGGTTCCAAATGGTTCACTAGAGGAGCATTAAGGGTGAAAGAGATTGATGAGCACTTGTTATAGACAGTGGCAACACAGCTTCAAAATGTTACCAACAAGCATAGCAAAAAGGTTAGAGTAAACAATGAAGTATTGTTCTAAATTGTCATCAAGCTGCAAAATGATTCATACTGAACCTGATAACTGAAAGACTTGCAAGCTAAGAAAATGCCTTCTAGTTCAAAGAGAGGTCGAATAGGGTTAAATTAGGGTAATGGTTTGATGGGAATGGAGATCAAGGGAAGGGAGCTGTATGGCCCATCAAAACAAGTCCTAGCTAGGTTCTATGATCAGTAGCAAACAGATGACAATTAAAAACTATGTTGAGAGCTATTCGGTTGTCTTTGCTATTGTCGAATGGATCTTAGTCGCTGACCTGAGTTTAAATTGAGAACCAAAGTGATGCTTACCAAGTACCAGCACATTTAGAAGTCTGAAAACAAGCCATATCTTCCTATATAAAAGCCCTTTAGCCCCAGCACTCTGTTTTGTAGCTAAGTGAAAACATGCCGATATATTAGGCAATTTGAAATATTTATTTGTGTAATCTTCCTCTTGATGAACTTGCTAGAAATCGGAAAACAAGCTTCTTTTGCAGCACATAATAAGAAAAGCCATTATTTCATCTGATCCTGCTTTACCAGTTCTCATCCACCACTTGGACATTTTCACAGACATTTTCACAAGGGTTTCTGCTGGTTGAGTTGGTAAAATCACCGAGTGTTGGAGACTGAGATTAATCACTCCCTTACCTTGATTTTGGTTGGGCTCCCTCTCATCATAGTCCCCAGGAAAAAACAAAGAAAGAAAAAAAAAAAAAACTTTGACATTTATGCACAAGTCCACCACATATGTAGTTACTTTTCTATGAGAAACATTGCCTAACCTCTTAACAGCCAATGCCAACTGAGAAGTTGTCCATTCTTGTTATCAAATGAAGGATAATGTCCAAGTTTATCTACATGAAGAAGTGTACCTTTAATTAACCCTTGTTTCATATTAATAATAGAGCTTATAAATGTTCCAAGTTTAATGGGAACTTATTCGAAGATCTAGTTGGATTATGGTGTTTAAAATATGAGGATTCGTTTGAGCATCCATTTGATGTCATTGATTTCTAACTATTACTAGCTACTTCCAGTGCTTGACTGGTAGAAGAGTAAGAAGGTTTCGATTATGGTTCGCATCGTGTAAATTGAGAATATGTATCTGATAAGTGGTTGTTTCATGGTGTATGCATTGTGCATCACTACATATCTATTGGATGATTGATCCCATCAACTGCTAAATTTTATGAGGCATATCCATTCATGACTAACTAAAGAGAAAGAATTATCATATTTATTGGATGATCTATGATCCCATCAACTGTGAATGCTACTTGGCTCCAACATGGTGTTGAGATTCAATTCGATATAAACAAAATCGGTCTGAATTAAGCAGAACTGCGCCATACCATGGGTACCAACCTTTACCACCTGATTTTGAATGGTATTATAATAGGAGTGAGAAAAACTATTAGTGCCCTGTCTTGATATAGAGTGTGCTGTACCTGACCATACCATTAATGTACTGGTACACTTTTCAGTACCAATTTTGTGGACTTTGAGTTATTTTGTGTGTCCAACTATAACTAATTGTCTCTTAAAATTTGTTTGCATCTTCCCAATGTTACGATAGATCTGCTAAAACTTTTAGGTCTTTTGTACTGTTGGAGCTGCTTCATGATATCTGCATCATCGTCATCATGTTGTTGAGAATCCGATTTAGTTGTGCTTAAAATTTTGCCACTTCCATAAAAAAGTTCCCTGCAATCTAACCTGGGAAGGCTTATGGAAAGATTGAATAATTTTTTTGGACAAGCTCTTGCCTTTATACCAACTCTACAATTGGTGTGAATTTATGGCCAAGACAACCATATCTTGAAAAAGGAACCTGCCATGAAAACTGAAATGCCAGTTATCCATGGGTAAGCCTACGTTATTGCGATCTGATTTTGTTACATGTTTCAAATGATGCAAGATCTAATCCATTAAACATGTTTTAGATGAAAATCTATTTAATGGAAGGTACAGTTAAAAAAAAAAATCCTGGTAGGGGGAACCATCATCTTATCTGAAGAAAGGGAAGAGTATGAAGAGAATATAAGAGAATTCTTCTTATGCAGCATTTAATTTCGTGCAATATAATAGTTTAGGAATGCAAACAGGTTGGGATAGGGCCTCATCAAGGTCAACCTGACCTGATCCTGTGAAAGTTTGTCTGGGCCTGGGCTGGGTCCAATTTGACAAAAGACTGCCTTTGTCAGACCTGGTTGCAGCTAAAACCAGAACTGGGCCCAATCCAGCCCAAGACTATATGATTTTGTTCTACGTAACTTGCATAATTATGTTCCTTATCTCAGATTAATACAATGCTGGGATGAGCCTTAGGTGGGTGATTTAGGTACCTATCCAGCAGGCCAACTAGTATTGTCTTTATATTCAGAGGTAGGTTGATAACTTTAATCTAATTTCAATTCAGATTCAAAGCTAACCATATATGACTTAGGCAATGCCTCTAAATTAGTAGGTAATTGATAATTTTAATTTAGTTATAATACAAATTTCAAATGCCATCACGTATCATGCATATATGGTTGATCTATATACTCTTTATGCATATACTATATATGTGCCCTACTGTTTTTTCTATATAATATAAAACATACGGACTATGCTTGCTTCATGTCTATACCATTTATTTTATAGGGCTGGACCGAGGCTAAGATTAGGCTGGGTTTTGAATTAGATTTGTGGTCTAGAATCCTGTCTCAACCTGATCCATTGGGCCTGCAAAGGTGACCTGACTGGGCCATTTTTTCGGACTGGTCTACTGGTGCAATAGGCCAGCCAAACCTGTTTACAATGGTCATAGCTGCGTTAAATCAAGACCGTAATGGTTAAATTGTATATTTTTTCCTAATTTAACCAGGATTCTTCATCTCATGCTTTATCATAAAGAATATAGGCTGCAAATCAGTTAGATCAAGACCTTAATGGTCTACTACTGAAAATTACTAGGGAAGACTTCATGTTCAGCCACCTACGGAGGGTGTTTCATGTCTAACAACCTCCTTTATAGTTGTTGGCCCAACTTCTAGGAATAAAGAACTTCATGTCTACTTCCTCTCTTCTATCTGTTTTCCATGACATAGCTTCTTCAACCTAAAATTGGTGGGTCCATCATTGTTGCTGGCAACTCTAGTCTCCTTTTAGGCGGGTGGCCACCTAATGTTGTGGTCAAAATTATCTATGTTCATATGTAACTTATGTACGAGTCAAGTCCCATGGTCTGTAAATATGAAGATATCATTGATTTATTAATCAATCACTATAATTGCGAAGGACTTGTTAAACTCTAATCATCTGCAGCCTTCTTAAGATTGAAGTATTATAATTTAATTCGTTATGGTTATTTTGACTAATCCTGTAAATTTTATGTTTTGCTACCAATTTTAGACACCAATGCTGTTAAGATCATAATTAAGCCATAAATAATAGAGGCGGCTAGATTGGATCATGGATCGCACATCGTAAGATTTCTCTAATTTATTTTACAACTTTTTAAATTAAAAAAAATGTGAAAATTGAAGCATGAGTCAGCTAGAAAGTAAATAAATGAAAATAGAAAGCTATACATATAAACAATTCTAGTTTTAGCTATTATACCATGTCTAATGAAATAAATGCTTTGTTTGGTTATTCAAGAAATTTATATTTTGTCTATCAATTTTCCTGTTAGGGAGAATATTTTGGCATGGACAAATATGGAACGTAAGGCTGTAAAATGATTAAATTTGCAAGTTGTTTTTCACTCTTATGGACTCCAATAATAAACTTGCTAATTTTACTTCTCAATAAATAATTTAAACTCCAGAGTGACAAATTATTAAATGGACCTACCCATGATTTAGCATGTATGTAGAATAATCAAGCTTGATATATGATCCAAAGGAATGTGTAGTCCATTTTATGGATCTAAATCTTGTGATACTACACTTTGTCTCGATCCAAGGATGGGATGCAGATTAGCTGGGGCTATGTTGATTTGGTTTGTAAGGATCATGAATGGTAAGATTTTAACAACAAGGCTATATACGATGGTATATACTGGATGCAGACTTTTAAAATCTTGGTCATACAACTTTGATGTATGCAGCTATGTAAAATGCCAACCTTGATGATAAAGAGTTTGGAGGAAAGCATGTGAGCAATGTTTTAGAAGGCTTAGAAGGAAGGTGTTTCAGCCTTCAAAAAAAAAAACGTGTGGCAGCAGTTTAAGCTGTAAGCCTCAGAAACAATTATAAATATAATAAAAAATATTGTTTGTCAACCTTCTATATCTAGGCTACTCCATGTCTTTGCTAGGATTCAGGGAGCCAAAGGCCACAAGAATAGGTGCTATTAAATTTAAGACTTTAAAATTAAGTGTACATAGGTGAGCAAGCAACTCAAATGAGTTGCTGTCATTTTCATATTTGTTTTGCTGTAAGAAATGCCTTCTCTCTGCCTCTGAGATCACATTGCAAGGGGTATATTTTAGCTTTGAAAGAAAGTTATATACATATCTCCAAAGTGGAAGCCTTCAGGCGTTTTCTTACTGTCTTGTCTCAACGGCACAAGCTATTTGAGCCTTAAGGATAGATTTTTAAAACCATGCATGCTAGGATGTGTGACCATTTCAGCACTATAATTGATATTATTTTTTAAAGAGGTCATATGATGAAGTGATAAGAAAACCACTAACCTCTGCCATAGAAGATTATGTATGTGTCTAAAAAGTTGGTTTGATGAAGCAGCTCTTTGATGAGCAAAAGGGAAGAAAGAAGCTGACTAGGAGATTGTTTAGTGTATGCCTAGTTAAGAAATTAGGTTGAGAGGTGGCCATAACTGTGGGAGTCTGGGTCTCTACATTAATTGGGCGTCATCTTTTCTGTATTTGATGCTTGGACAGTGGTAAGCAAAAGAAAATCAGTATGCATGTTAGAGAATGAGCACCAAACTAAGGAGTGAAGGAGGGAGGGTTGGTCATTCTATAAATCAAGATTTACACAGGTTTGAAAAAGGATAATAAATGTAGATAACAAATGATTTCTTAATTACACTGGGAAAATTCACTAGGCTCTGTGGAACCTTTTCTTTAGCTCTAATTGGTTTCTAAACATTATCCATATGTTAACTACTAACATCTGCCAATGGACCAATGAATCCCAGTTGGCCTGGCAGCCTCTCCTTCCCTGATCAAAGAGAAGGCTTTTGTATATTTTTGGCATTAAGATATAAAATGTATAAACTGTATGTTACGAACTTTTAATTCATGTTTTGATTGTTTAGATACAAAAATTAGGTTCTATTTTGTGTGGTTATTCATTGTCAAGAATGCTTCTTGTAGGGGTCTTGCTGGAGGACGATGCAAAACTTTGTTATCAGAGAATGACCCAGCTATAGATAAGTACACCAAGGATACAATCATTAATCACTCTATGCCTTCATCGCTTGCATCTGGATTAGATGTTGGTAAGGACTGCTCTAATATTAGATCACACTGCTATTTGTAACTTGTTAAATAGATGCCTAACATTTTCAATGTCTGTTCTTGGATCAGGAACCATAGAAAATTTGCTTGATTTGGATCGACGCTATATGGAAGAGCCTTGAGAACCTGTTAGCTTGCAGACACTCGAGAAGGCTATTCCTCATGCGCCTGTTCAGAATTCAACTTTAATGGTTCATTGTGGGTCGGAAGGTGAAAGTGTGTCATCCCAAATGAATTCATCTGCTATAATTCCAAGCAAGTTAGTTGACAAAGATTGCGCCTCATATAATTCTAGGCACTCCAACAACTGTTTTCTTATGGGTGGCTATGTTATAAATGGCCTATCCGCTACAGCAAGTGGCTTGTCATGTGCTAGGATGCCGGTTATTCCAGACACTCACTCTTCAAATGGCACTTTGACCAATGAAATCTCAAATGCTTGTATTGGCAACATTCAATCAGAACAGACAGAATCTTCTGATTCACATAATTCACTGGAGTTCACCCAATATTTGCATGAAGGGTATTAAGAACAATAGTAAAGTATCATAGCTCGATGACTGCCGTGAGTTAACTGAAGCTGTTACAGATGCAGATAGCAGCAGTAGCCACTGAGAGAGAGAAAAGCCTGAGGAAGATGGGGACAATGATGATATGCTGGGAGGAGTATTTGTCAAATTTAGGTTTTGTTTTAATACCCTTCTTGTGAGGGTTGCTCACTTTATATAAAGTTGTCGGACTAATTATAAGGCTAAAAATCAGCCATTACACAAGATACACATGATTATGTAAGGTAAGAATAAATGTCTATCAATTCTATGCATATATACAATATACTATACACTTATGGCAATGATGGGCTAATTTTCTGCCTAAATAACTCTCCCCTTGATGCACCCTTAGTTGGCCAATTTGAATTTCAAAATTCAAATTCAAAACTCCCGCTTAACTGGTCACTTTGGCTTACCAAATCAGTCTTGAAATCTGTCATTTCTGCATATCAAATCAGCCTTGGAATCTGCCATTTTTGCGCACCAAATCAGCCTTGGAATCTACCATATCTACTCCCTTGACTAGCTGTTAATTCTACTAACATCCCCCCTCAAATTGATGCTGGGTGGATGACTTTGATACATGAGCCTGCTTGTTACTCTTCCAAGAAATGAGGGCATTGCCAAGAAACATACACCAACCCGTAACAGAATGACAAGTATCCGCACAACCAGCCCAGTCAGCATCACTAAAACCCTTCAACTGTAAAGAATTCTCGAAGGAAAAAATAAGCCACGACCAGATGTCCCTTTGAGATATTGAAGAAGATGACGGACAGTGGCCAAATGTGTCTGGCATGGAGCCTGCATAAACTGACTAACATACTGAACAGCAAACGAAATATCAAGTCGAGTAATTGTCAAATAATTCAAACTGTCCACCAGCTGCCGATACATTGAAGGATCAGATAAGAGATCACCATCCGCCTAATGCAACTTCAAATTGACCTCCATAGGTGTAAGAACCGAATTTTCGTCTTGAAGGTCTGCTAAAGAAAGTTCTTGGGTGTACTTATGTTGATGTAAGAGCATGCCATTTGGGCAATGGTGAACCTTCAGTCCAAGAAAATACCGCAGTGGACCAAGATCTTTCATATGAAATGAAGAGTTGAGACGCTGTTGGTGTTGCTCAATTAACTGGAGATCAGATCCAGTAATCACAATATCATCGACATACACAAGAAGTATAACGATCCCAAGGCTAGTCTTGCAAAAGAAGAGAGAGAAGTCATACTGACTCTGAGAAGAAGTGAAATCCAGTAGAGTAGTACGAAACTTCTCAAATCATGCCCGCGGTGCCTGCTTCAAACCATACAGAGACCGCTTTAAGCGACAAACCTCTACAGAAAAAGAAAAAAAGCCAGGAGGAGGAGACATAAATATTTCTTTCTTTAGATCAACATGTAGAAATGCATTCTTCACATCCATCTGGTGAAGCGACCATTCTTTCGAAATAGCAATGGTCATGATAGTGCGGACAGTAGTCATTTTAGCAACGGGAGCGAATGTTTCCTCATAATCAAGCCCATACTCCTATATTCCCGAGTGCCACTAAACAAGCTTTATGTCTTTCAATAGAGCCATCAGCACGTAGATTGATGGTGTAGACCCATTTACACCCAATAAGTTTAACTCCAGCAGGACAAGGGAGATGTCTCAAGTGCGATTGTCCTGAAGAGCTTGAATTTTATCCTGCATAGCTTGGCGCCAACACTCTTGAGTAGAAGCCTGAGAATAAGACTTAGGTACAAAAGTAGTATCAAGAGTAGCCTGAAAAGCCGAAAAAGAAAAACCATACCAATCTGGGGCTGGGAAATCCTAGTAGACCGTCGGGGCTCATGCAAGACAGGATCAGATGGCAATTCAGAGAAAGGAAAAGGCAGTGGGCGACGTCGCTGATACACGATATCGAGCTTAGAAGGAGTACGAGACACATCATCAAATGCAGAAAGTGAAATCAAGGGAGAAACAAGATTAGTACGAGATGGAAAGAAATATTGATTTAAAAAAATTACATTGCGAGAAATACGAAGCTTGTTAGCATCCGCATCATAACACAATCCTTTATGAGAATTACTATAACCAAGAAAAGCACACTGAACAGATTGGGAAAAAGCTTGTGACATTCAATGGGAGGTGTTGCTGCGGAAATCCGTTCTCTGACTCGGGTGCACTTCTGGCTCCAGATCCGGACATCAATCCCGCTGCTTCAAGATGGAACCTGCAAGATAGTCCGCGCACAGAGGGTGCTGTGGGGGTTGCCCTCTGCGGAGGACCCTTCGATGCCCAAGTCAATGGAGATTCACAGCAAGCAGATGTGAGGAGAAGACTCTCACAGAGGAGTTCCTCTTTTGGCGGGTGTTCTCTCTCGAGAGCTCCGAGCTCAGGGGAGCCTCAATGGAGTGTGTGAGAACTGTGTATCAAAAAGTGGGCCTAGAATCACCGTACCTGAGAGGCTTGAGGGTGGTGTTATTTATAGGCGATCACCTGATTCCTCGGACGTGCTCTGGATGAGGTCTAAAAACTGTTAGGATTCGAATCAAGTTTGTTATAAGGCCAGTAGGGTCCGTATCTTGTCAATTAGGAGATCGACGGCTGGGAAAGCTGGTTGATGCCTTGAGGCTTAATGATCGCATAGACCTAGGCCACCTCTGGGCATGATTCGCCGCCTGGAATCTTATTCAGTTATAGTGGTTTTGAATTCTTGTGCGCCGGATTCCGTAGAGGTATTTTGAATGCTGTGGTTCGGCCTGAATAGGGGGTAACTTATTTCCCGAGGTATAGAAGGAATCGGCTCGATTGGTCAGGTATGAAGATAGCTCGGGTTACCGAGGAACGGCTCGGCTCGGTTGGCCGAGGTATGAAGATAGCTCGGGTTGTCGGGGTGACTCAACTTTGTCAAAGGTGATTTGGCTTCGTCGCTCGGATGTTACGCCAACTGGCCAGTAGGGTATTTGGATTGGGCGTGACCCAATCGTTGATGTGGACAGTCAATAATGCAATGATAATTTTACCCCTCATTACATGCCCCCCACTCCCTAGTCCGAAGTGTAAGTTCGGATATAGGGAGTAGAATTCCGAAGCAATCTTATTTGGGGATTCAAAAAGGCAGACAATGATAACCTTGTGAATGATGGGCCACTATTTCGTCATCATTTTTTGCCACAGCTCGAGGAAAAAACACCTCATTTCCAACAGGTTGTGATAGTGGAAGCTCCACGTGGCGGGGTTCCTTTATTTCTGACACTCGTATCGGGATTTCTGGCATCTAGGGCTTTCTTTCTGAAACACTTATTTAAAGAGGGCTATGGCGGCGCTTCTTCTATAACGCTCCTTTATCCGTGTCACAGAGATTTTCTACTCCATCTCTGAGCCCTTGCTTGCTCGTTCGTGTCTTACCCCCATTTAGCCAATATGAGTTGTCCAGGCGATGTCGCTTCTGAGTTCATCCTAGAGGATTTGGGTAGAATCCGCCAACTTTACAGAGTTCCTAGGGACGTAGCCTTATGGGCGCCGAGGACCGAGGACCGAGTTTCAATCGAGCTCAGCCGGGGAGTTTTCTTCTACGAGGAGAGCTTGAGAGCAGGTCTCCGATTCCCTCTTCACCCATTTATACAGGAGGTGATGAGGTTTTACAACATATGCCCAACGATGGTGGCTCCGAATAGCTGGCGCAATCTCGTCGGGTTCATCTCGATGTGCAGTCGCATTGGGGCAACTGCGATCCTTCCCTTATTTTGAGTTTGCTACAATTTGGTTTTTGGGAGGAGCTCTGAGTGGCCCTATATTGGCCCATGAAAGTCTTTTAAGATGATTTCAGACAACCCTTCTTCGATAAAGGGGTGGAAGTCCCGATTTTTCATTGCCGCTAGAAACATCGACTCAGATTTTTCAAAGGGATGGGCCAGTTATGTAAAGGATCCGGAGGCGCGCATGAAGTTGAACGAGCGGAAGAAAAGGGATCTGGCTACCCTTCGCAGTGGTCTGGAGGTTTCTGCCAGCACCTTGTTAGTAGAGGATGCCCTTTTCGCCGCTGGGCTTAGCCCTATTGACCCTCAGGGTGAGTCTTTGTTCAATATGTTTATGTGATCTTGCCATTATTTAATTGAACGTATGTTGTGTTTTCAGTCGAGAGGTCCATGTTTGCGGGCCGAATAATGAGGGAGCTGGGCAAGCGCCACAGGAGCTCTGGCTCTAGGGACAGGCATAGGTCCGAGAAGAGGGCTCGTCCTTCCGGGTCTCGCTCAAGGGAGCTTAGGAAAGACGAGGTCGGTTGCTGCTCCTCCACTTTAGAGAGGGAGGCAGCGGGGACGCTAGCTGTGGCTGACAAGCCCTTCCTGGCGGAGGGAGGCGAGATAGCAGAGGAAGCCATTGGGAGAAGTTCGGAGAGAACCATCGAGATTCCCCCTCTCCAGATAGTGGTCGTATCAGACGATGCCGAGGAGATGTCACCAGCACGTCTGGCTATCCCTCTACCAGATGTCCTTCAGCTACCGGTGGTGGGGAGTCCACTGCGTATGGAAGGGACCTCTGCTCAGGCGGAGGGGTCAGGAGAGGCAATGGCGGCTACCGAAGCTCAAGTGGAGCCGCCCATTGAAAGGATGGAAGAGGTCATGGTTCCTCCTGTTGAGGATCCCTCTCCCATGGTTCCCGGGGATGCTGCGGAGGAAGTTGACACATCAGTAGAAGAAGAAGAAGAATCATTGAACGAAGGGGATGCTCGGGTCGAGGGTCCTTCGGTTGGGGCTGAAGTATTCGAGGACTCGCAGGTTAGAGTCCTAGCAGAGGAGGCCGAGCAGATGGTTTCTCAGGCCAAAGTTCCTCAGGCTAGTTCTTCGGGAATGAGCTATTTTATCCACAGTCCGGAGGTGGATGACATGCTCACCACCTTGATGAAATCCATTTTGCGCGCGAGGGGAAGTTCCTCGACGGGCAAGCCTGCCGCCGAGGATATCATGGATGCGGCTTTCGGTCGGCTTGGGGCACCGAAGGACATTTTCCTTCTGCCTGAAATCAATAACGCTACCCTTATGACGATGGATTCAAATTACATCTCTCGGGTAAGTTGCTGTATAGAGGTTGTAGTTCCTGATTAGTCGGTCGGGTCATGATTTCTTGCTAGTGTTGTTCTCGCAGAATGCTTTGGTAATGAGGGCGCTGACTTGGTGCTTGAATTTGGCCACTGGGGCCTGCGCTCAGGCCAGAAAGGAAGCGGTCGCCCTTCGGGCTAGGGTGGATTCAACCAGCCAACTTTTCAGGGCCTTGGTGCTCGTGAAGGCAGATCTTGAAAGGACGAGCGAGTCTTACCGACTTGCATCCGAAAGGGCCTCTCAATTAGAGGTTCAAGTCAAAGAGCTCCGTGGTTTCCGCGAACAATTGGATAAGGCCTGCCTGGAATCAAGGCTAAATACGACGACAAAATCAATGCTATGGAGTAGCATTTCGACAAGAGGTGGGGCCAACTAAGGGCCAGTCATGCTGAGGAGAAGAACAGTTGGGGTAGGAAACTGGAGGAGGAGGAGCGTAGATGCTGGCAGCAGCGGGATCAACTTGCCAATATGGAGAATCAGCTGAAGTGGCAGAGATCTTGATCAATCTCAGCAGGAAATTGGGGACAAGCAGTCCCGGATTAATGACCTCAAGGAGGGTCTGCAACAAAATAAATCGGCCAAGCTGAAGGCCTTGGAGGAGGTTCAGGAATTGAGCGATAAAATGGCCCACGGGAGGTATAGTGTCTTCCTATTTATTTGCTTTTGGTGCTTTTCTGTTGCTCGCGGGTTCAAACGCCTTGACGTTTTGCAGATGGAGAGGATTAGGCTCGAGGCGCAGGAGCAGTTAAAAGCTTTAAGGGCGGAGTTATCCGCGAGTCAACGAATAAACTTCAAACTCCAAAATCAGCTTACTTCGGCTATGGAGGAGTACAAAAATTCTGCGCAATTCTTCGAAGAACGTAGAGGGGCATGCGCCGATGCATTTCAGTTCGAAGAGGAGGAGACTCGAGCAAGGATCTCTCGGGCACATCCCAAATGGGATTTTTCTTTTTTGAATGCCGAACATTTTGATGCTTGTACCCCGGGGGCCGAAGAAGAGAAATACGAGGACATCTCGGATGTCGATCTTGAGGCTATTCTGGGCTCTAATGAGGCCGTGGCTCCTGAAGAACGCCCTCAGTTCGCTGCCGAGGAACCAACATTATTCGAAGTGGGCGAAGAAAGTCAAGCTCTTCTAGATGTTATCGAGGAGGTTCTCGGGACCGACCCGAGCCCTGACCCTTAAGGGCTGCATATGTATTTTTCTCCTTTCATACTTGTATCTTAGCCAAAACTTTAATGAATGGATCTTTTGTTCCCATCTGTTTGGCCTTATTGTTTTAAATCACCTATCACTTGAACGGTCATTTCGTGTTAGAAGCTGACAGTGAGTGGATCATGTGTAGCTCTCGCCTTCGGGTCGGTTTGTTCCTTTTGAACTGAATGTCTCGCTTATTCAAAGCTGAGCTGATTGGCCTTGCCGATACATAAGCGGGCTTGGTTTGAGCTTAAAGGAAATGTCTCGGTCAAGGCCGAGGTTAGGCAGATAGTTCTGTCAATCCAAAATAAGAAATCGGCTTGTTTGGCCGAGGTATGAAGATGGTTCAGCGTGATATGATCGGAAACTGCGCAAGTACCTCAGCTGGAATTTGGCGGATGGTCCGGTCTATGAGAAATCATTTTGTTCTCTGCCCGGGCTGACGAGGCAGATTTGTAATTCACCAAAGGACGCTTTGTTTTTTGTGTAGGGCATTTATCCCGTTGGCCTTTTCCAACGCTGGTCTTTTTAACGTATAAGATAAGCATTCGATCCCCATTGGAGGGCGTCGTTTTCACAAGGTGATTTTCCAAACCTGCTCGTATCTCAAGGACCGGCGGACGATTTCCTGCATTTAAGGCTCTTGATTCGAGATCAGAGGAAATCTTTTATCGTGCGTCATGGCCTGGGAAATGCGCTCGGCGCGCTTTGAAAAGCGCTCTTTTCATCCTGAAATATCACGTGGCGGCGTGGCCAGGGCGGTTTGAATCCCGGGACTTTCTGCTTTAATAGCTGCTCCCGGTCCGTTTGCCTATAAAATGGAAGGAGCGGGCCGTGTTAGGCTATCTCCCAAGACCTTCTTTTCTATGAGTTGTAAGAGTTTCCATGGCGTCTGTTTCATTAAAGTTGAGAGTGGAGAGTCCGAGCCTTTTTTTGAAGGTTGGTTCATCCCAGATAGCTGGGGTGATGGAGAAGCTGCTGAAGAGCAAGCAGTCCTCAAGGAAGAAATTCTCGAAGGTCATATGGAGAGCGCATGGGAAGCCCGCAGAGGTCATATGGGGGGAGCACACGTATATGCTTCCTGTGTGTCCTTTGTCACATGTCATGGGGACTACTGGAAATGCAAGGCATACGCATCCCGCATGGTTTACATGAACTTCGCCTCCTCCCTCAGCTTGAATTCCTCAGTTCATCTGACTGAGGAATCTTTTTTCATGTGAAAAAGGGAGGAGGGATGTGTTGGTCTGCTGATTCTATGCCTTTTATGATCGGGCAGTGGCTAGCAGACCAGCATCCCACTTGAGGGGATGCTTCATTGACATAAGCATCCATAGGTCCATGACCTGGTCATGATCCCTCAACGTGTTCGGCCGAGGGATCTGTGGATGGTCCACTTTGCTCTTTGGCATTAATCAGTGGTTTAGCAAAGCTATCTGGTTTCTTTGATTTCTGGGGTCGGATGTAAAGACATCGTCATCGACCGAAGCTGCTCAGCCAAGCTTTTACTTCATTTGTATTTCCTGTGCTATGATGCACTTGTAATGCCTCTCAAGAGGTTGTAATTTTTTTTCATCAATAAAGAAATTTTTTACTCTTTCTTCTTGTGACATATGTTTCTTTTTCTGATGCGATTATGTTGAGAGTTGTCGCTCTCATTTTATGCTTTTTGATTCGTAGCATAATCTATAAGTTCAACAGCGTTTCTGCCACTGTATTTTTGTGAACATGTCGCTCAGTCCTCTGTGGAGGAGGTATTTATCTCTATTTTGGGTTAGAGAAAGTCCTGGGCGGCCGCGTGAGTTCATGTAGTACGCATGGCCCTATTTGAGGGATGAAGTGTGTATTTCTGTGAAAAGAAATAACTTGCGCAATCTTGCTGGTAAGCGAAGAAAGGTTACTAACCTCTGCCGAAGCATAACAGGACGTCTTAGTCACATTGGAGTATTCGAGAAATCACCCGGATAGGCCGAGGCTTTAGAGCTATATCACTCAGTTTTGCCGAGCCTTCAAAAGATATAACGCGGTGTTATCGAGCCTTCAAATAATATATCACTTGGTGTTGCTGAGCCTTTAGATAGTATATCACTCGGTGTTGTTGAGCCTTCAGATAATATATTACTCGGTATTGTCGAGGCTTCGAATAATATATCACTCGGTATTACCGAGGCTTCGAATAATATATCATTTGGTGTTGCCGAGCATTCAAAAAGATATAACTCGGTGTTGCCAAGCCTTCAGATAATATATCACTTGGTGTTGCTGAGCCTTCAAGATTATATTTTACTTGGCATTGCCAAGGTACGGAGATCGCTCGGCCCAGCCGAGGATTATAAAGATTATATTTTACTTGGCGCTGCCAAGGTATGGAGATCGCTCGGCCCAGCCGAGGATTATAAAGATTATATTTTACTTAGCGCTGCCAAGGTATGAAGATCGCTCGGCCCAGCTGAGGATTATAAAGATTATATTTTACCAAGGATTTGTAAACCTGCTAATTATTGTAGCTACCAAAGAAAGCAATAAAGACAAAGCTTTGCAAATCTTTAATTCAGCATACAGAGTAAGTTTGGGTAGGGTGTGTTCTTACCGATGATAGACGTGGAGATCATCCGAGTTCCATGTCCGGGGAATAGGTTTTCCATTTAGATCTTGGAGCTTATAAGAGCCGGGTTTGATTACTTCCGTAATTTGATAAGGGCCTTCCCAGTTCGGAGGCAACTTTCTTTGTTCCAGCAGTTTGGAGACAGATGCCATCCGAAGCACCAGATCGCCAGGGAGGAAAATCTTCCCTTTGACTCTGGCAGAGTGATAACAAGCTATTTTTTGTTGGTAGGCGGCAATCCGGATTTGGTTGTAACCTCTAGGATAAACTTGGCTTTGATGAGCTTATCCACCTCCTCTCCAATGGCTTTTTGATGCTCGGGGGCGAAGCTTCTCTTCTTTTGTTTGACTAGCCAAAATGTTTCGTCTATGCTGAGGTGATGAACCAGGACATCTGGGCTGATTCCGGGCATGTACCATGCGGGCCAGGCGAAGGCGTTAGCAATCCTCCTAAGAAACTCAATTAATCCTTGCCGAAGCTTTTCTTCTAGCTGCGATCTGACCTTAATAGCTCGGTCGGGCCGAGCTTCGTCACGTGGTACCTCCTCCAGTTCTTCGACTGGCTCTCCTCGTTGCTTGGTGAGATCTTTCCGAGCATCCATCCTGTCTACCTCGGACTTTCTGAACTGGAGGTCGGCAACGAAGTAATGCCGAGCTATAATCTGACTTCCTCGAACCACCCCTACCCCCTATTAGCGGGGAATTTCATGGCGAGGTGGGGGACGAACGGATGGCTTTGAGAGAGACTAGCCCCGGTCTACCGAGGGTGGCGTTGTATGGGGATCTGAGCTTGGTCACAAGGAAATCCATGAACATGGTAACCATGCGGGGCCAGGTGCTGGCTCGGACTGGCAGAGCGATGACTCCTTCAGGGGTTATGGAATCACCTGTGAAGCCTACTAGAGTGGACTCCACTGGTCGGAGGCTTTCTACCCGAAATCTTAACCTCACAAAGGCATCAAAATATAAAACATTAACAGAGCCTCCACTATCAACCAAAATGCAGTACATCATAATTGTTCACATTTGAAGACACAACCAAAACATCATCATGGGAGTACTATACCTCCCCAAGATCTTCATTAGAGAAGGGAGCTCATCAACTCGAGCTTTCCTCAGCGGATCCTCCTCCTTGCCTGGCTAAGAAGATGGGGATCCAGCCACCGTTATCACATTGATATTGCCGATAACGGGAGGATTTGGTGGTGGGAGTTGGCGAGGTTCGGGTTGGAGATTTCCTTCATTATTTGGTTCGGGGGAGGCCCTGAACAGGTTCAGTCTTCCTCGCCGGATTAGCTGTTTGATCTCGTTCTTGAGCTACCAACAGTCCTCGGTGTCGTGCCCGTAGTCTCGGTGGAAGCGGCAGTACTTGGTTGGGTCCCTCCGGGCTCCGTTGCCCCAAAGAGGAGGGGGCCGAGGAAGTTGACGCTCGATCTCCATCAGGATCTGAGCTCTTGGCACGGTGAGGGGAGTATAGCGGTCGAACCCTCGGGCCAGACTTTGAGTTTGGTCTCGAGACGGTGGTGGAGGAGCTCTGCGATGGCGAGGCGGGCTAGCGCAGCGATGGGCTCGCTGCCTGTCCGAACCCTTTGCCTCTTCCTTCTTCGTCTGCTCGGCCTAGGCTGATCTCCTCGATTCTTCCATCCTGGCGTAGTTGTCCGCCAAGGACATCATACCCGATAGGCTCTTCGGGTAGTTGACCTCCAGAGCTAGGTAGAAGTCTCCCTCCTTGGATACTTCTCCGGCCAAGGCAAACATGGCCACCTTGTGGTTGAGGTGGTTGACTTCTAGGAGGGCCGTATTGAAGCGACCGAGATAACTCTTCAGCGATTCCTCCTCTCTCTGCTTAACCTCGGAGAGGGAATCGGATCTCCATCGTTGGAAATGGCTACTGACGAACTGGCTGATAAGCAGACAGCCCAGCTCGTCGAAAGAATCAATGGAACCTGGTTTCAAGCTGTTGAACCAGGTTCGGGTAGATCCCCTTAGAGTGGAGGGGAAGGCACGATAGAGAATCGCATCCGACGCTCCATGGAACATCATGATGGACCTGAAGCTGCTCAGATGATCATCGGGATCGGTGGATCCGTGGTATGGCTCAATGGTGGGGAGCTTAACATGATGATGAATCACTTCCCTCATGATCCTCTCGGAGAAAGGGATGCCCTGTTCTGCCTTCGGCTGGGATGGAGGAGCTTTCTTGGCGGCGTCTAGTTCTCGACGCCATTCTTGCTGCATCTCCTGCATCTGTTGTCTGATCCCTTCATCTAGAGTGGTGTGAGGGATCGGGCGAGGAGAAGATGGCAGCGGTGTTGAATCTTGGGAAGACATTAGGGAGAGGGAGCGGACCCGCCTGGATCTGAGCGGGCTTTTCCCTCCAGCTCGCTGTCGCGCCGGTTTCGCCTTTGCAGGCTGGCGGCCATGATCCACCGCTCCAGGTGGATCAAAAGAGGAGATCACAGGCAGAGCAGGGGCAGCGGCCTCTTCGAGAGGCTGAGAAGCAGGAACAACAGGGGCAGAAATTGCCTGGAATCCTTGGACCAACTAGGTCAATGCTTGGACCTGCTGAACCAGAGTGGCGAACTGATCCAGGGTTACCACCGCTGCTGGTGGCGAAGGAGTTTCAGCTGGTGGTGGTGGTGGTGGTGCCGCCCCACTAATTGGATCAGGCCTTTGAGAAGCAGCCTAATCTTGACCTCAGAGGTGGCTCTCTTCCGATTGGCCATTGGAGGATGTTTCCTCTGGTTCTCGAGTTTGGTCTTCGGATTATAAGTTTATGGGACTTGAGGCCCTTCCTTTAGTGCCAATCTGTTGCTGCAAAAATTTGTTCTCCGACTCGGGTGCACTTCTGGCTCCAGATCCGGACGTCAATCCCACTGCTTTGAGGTGGAACCTGCAAGACAGTCCGTGCGTAGAGGATTTTGTGGGGGTTACCCTCTGCAGAGGACCCTCCGACGCCCAAGTCAATGGAGATTCACAGCAAGCAGATGTGAGGAGAAGACTCTCACAGAGGAGTTCCCCTTTTGACGGGTGTTCTCTCTCAAGAGCTCCAAGCTCAGGGGGAGCCTCAATGGAGTGTGTGAGAACTGTGTATGAAAAAATAGGCCTAGAATCACCGTACCTTATAGGCTTGAGGGTGGTAGTATTTATAGGCGATCACCTGATTCCTCGGATGTGCTCTGAATGAGGTCTGAAAACTGTTAGGATTCGAATCAAGTTTGTTATGAGGCCAGTAGGGTCCGTATCTTGTCAGTTAGGAGATCGATAGTTGGAGAAGCTGGTTGATGCCTTGAGGCTTAATGATCGCATAGACCTAGGCCACCTCTGGGCATGATTCGCCGCATGGAATCTTATTCAGTTATAGTTGTTTCGAATTCCTATGCACCGAATTTCGCAGAGGTATTTTGAATATCGTGGTTCGGCCTGAATAGGGGGTAACTTATTTCCCGAGGTATAGAACGGCTCGGCTCGGTTGGCCGAGGTATGAAGATAGCTCGGGTTACCGAGGAACGGC
Source organism: Calamus simplicifolius (assembly GCA_900491605.1). Taxonomy (NCBI): domain Eukaryota; kingdom Viridiplantae; phylum Streptophyta; class Magnoliopsida; order Arecales; family Arecaceae; genus Calamus; species Calamus simplicifolius. Next base: position 138,394 of record UESW01003981.1, on the reverse strand, counting down.
TCGGCTCGGTTGGCCGAGGTATAAAGATAGCTCGGATTGTCGGGGTGACTCAACTTTATCAAAGGTGATTTGGCTTCGTCGCTCAGATGTTACGCCAACTGGCCAGCAGGGTGTTTGGATTGGGCGTGACCCAATCATTGACGTGGGCAGTCAATAATGCAATGACAATTTTACCCCTCATCAGGAGGTAAATGAACAAAACAAGCGCAACCAAATACATGCAAAGAATTATAATCAGGAGAAACACCAAACAAACGAGAATATGGAGAATCAAGATGCAAGATAGGAGAAGGTAGATGATTAATCAAATATACAGCTGTAGATAATGCTTCTACCCAAAATCTAGAAGGTATAGAAGATTCAAGCATTAATGTACGAACAATATCTAAAAGATGTCTATTCTTACGCTTGGCGATGCCATTTTGTTGAGGGTATAAGGACATGAACGTTGAGAAAGAATACCCTTCTGTTGGAGAAAAGATTGAAAATCATGAGACATGTATTCTCCCCCAGAATCTGAGCGGAAGATCTTAATACAGGTAGGAAATTGAGTTTCTATGTAGGCAACAAAAGTTTTGAAGGTTGAAAACACATCAGCTTTAGAACGAAGAAAATAGACCCACATAAAACGACTGTAATCATCAATAAATGTCACAAAATATCGTATTGAGCATGAGAAAGAACATGACTCATACCCCAAACATCAGAATGAATAATATCAAAGCATGTAGAAGCACGACTACCTTACAAAGGAAAAGGTAAAGATTTGCTTTTGTCTAGTTTACAAGGAGCACAATCAAAAGGCAAGGAAGAAAACTCATTTGTATTACTCAAATAACCATGTTTCATAAGATGTGTCAAAATTACAGAGTTGGATGACCCAATTTCTTATGCCAAAGATGGCTATTATTATTAGCAATAGCAAAACAACCAACAAAAATTGAACGAGGAACGAAAAACGACTGAAGAGGAAAAAGATGTCCCACTTTAGGCCCCTTCGCTATCTCATGTCCCGATGCTTGATCTTGCACACAACCAGAACGATCAAAATGAATAGAACAATTATCTTCTACTAATTGTCCAACAAAATGAGATTGGCAGATAAATTAGGAGACACAAAAACATCAGTAAAGGAAGACCCCAGATTTTCAACCGCAGTAATGGGAAGAGTACTGCTATCTGCAATCTGAATATGTTGCTGACCATCATACTTACGAACATCTTGCAAAGCTGCCAAACTTTCAGTCATGTGATTGGAAGCCGCAGAGTCAATTAACCAAGGAGAAGGAAGGAGATGTTTCTGGCCTTGGAGACCAAGAGCAGAAAGGATAAATATTGTTGTACATGCTCGGGCGTAATGTTGGAAGAAGAACTTGGAACTGTGAGCAGAGTGGAAGACACAGGCACAAAAGCGGACTGAACAACAGTATGAAAAGCAGAAGTAGATTTATTCTGAGGGCGTACATAACAATCCTTAAGGATATGACCCTCCTTCTTGCAATAATTGCATAATTTCTTGCTGCAATATTTGGTAATATGCCCAATTTCTTTGCAACTATAATATTATGGTGGAGATCTAGATCGTCCTTTGCCTTGAGCAGCTTATGTCATATTAACCATCTCAGAACTACCAGTGTTTTGATCAAGGCCAAGCTGTGAGGAGAGATGTTGTTCTTCACGCAAGAGTTTACCCAAGCAATCCTTCAAAGAGGGGACAGGTGTGCGATTGATTAACCCAGCTCATGCACTTTCAAACTCGGGTCTGAGCTTCATCAAGAATTGATCCTACTGGCTCTCAAAATGAACCGCTTGTAGTGCTGCCAAAGCTTCTTTGGAAACTTGAGATTGCACCAATCCAGAATAATCACTCCATAAATTAATAAAACCGAAATAAAATTTCTCAATAGAAAGATTTCCCTGGCAATAATTTCCAATGTCTAACTCCAATTGAAACTTTCGTACATAATTATTTTGATAATAAATTTACCGAAGGTAATCCCATATTGCCTTAGCAGTAGTGAACCCACGAAGATTGTTAACCATATGAGGTTCAACAGAGCTGAGTAGCCAGGAAGCAATTTTGGCATCCTTGCTTTCCCATAAACTAAGCTCCTTGGAATCAGTTGGAGCCTTAAACTGGTGTAGTTCTTGCCATTAAGGCAAATAATAGAATTTTCTTCAGTCATAATAATAATAAAAAATTGACAGAGCAAAGAAATTACAATAGTTACTCTTCAAAACCTGTCGACAGTTACCAAGCAATAGAAAATCAAGAACCGACAGTCACCAAGCAACCCTCAAAAATAAATTATCAAAAAATAAAATAAAAAATCAAGAATTTAGACAAGCCAAGAGAAAACCACAAAAATAATTTATGGCTCTAATACCATGTTAAATTTAGGTTTTGTTCTCAATACCCTTCTTATGATGGTTGCTCACTTTATATAAAAGTTGTCAGACTAATTACAAGGCTAAAAATCTGTCATTACACAAGATACACATGATTATGTAAGGTAAGAATAAACGTCTATCAATTCTATGTATATATACAATATACTCTACACTTATGGCAACGATGGGCTGATTTTCTGCCTAAACAACTCTTCCCTTGATGCACCCTTAGTTGGCCAATTTGAATTTCAAAATTTAAATTCAAAACTCCTGCTTAACTGGTCCCTTTGGCTCGCTAAATTAGTCTTGAAATCTGTCATTTCTGCATATCAAATCAGCCTTGGAATCTGCCATTTCTGCGTACCAAATCAGCCTTGAAATATATCATTTCTGCTTCCTTGCAGTATTTGCCTTTAGTGAAGAAGGTATAAATCTGTCATGTTTATGATGATTTCTCTGCATTTCCATTTACGCCCTCGTCTATTGAACAGGTTGAATATCAGTAGGCAATCCCCTATATATATATATATATATATATATATATATATATATAGATACATCAATCCATACTAAATTTCTCCACCATTTTCATCCATCAGATTGTTGAAAATGATGGTTTCCATTTGGAATAAATGTTGTGGTGAGGATCAACTTTAACCTATGGTACATACTGAAAGGTTTTAACTTGTACTTTTGTGTCAATTGTTTTGCACTTCCATTCTCATTTGGCATTTGAATAACGTTAATGTTCATGTGTCTGATGCAAGGGCGCTACTGGATGGAGGACACATAACTCAGTGCAAGAAGTGGGTGGCACGAAAGTTGGAAGTCTTCTGCTGAATCACGGCTCTGTTTCCTACGTTTTGTACATTCTTGTAGATTTGAATTCGTAAGTGATGAATTATTTGTATTCTTTTATCCAAGTATTTGTCATTTTGTTGATGAAGATAATAATATACCCATCCAAGCATTCTTTTATCTCCAAAAAGGGCCTTCTGCCGTTTGTGCTGATCCCTCACCGAAGAAGCTATCTTTGTATTCGTTGGCTCAAAGTTTTAAGCTGTGTCTTGCTGCTGCAAATGAATCAATTTCTTCCGTCTTGCCAAATTCGCACGGTTAAAAAAAAGTTATGGTACTGAGAAAATCCATGGTGCGGCGGACGGATCCATGATCTATCCGGGTCTGATGCCGACCCGAACGTAGCTTGGCCAATTGCATGCAAGTGTTGGTTCCTGTAGATATGGACTGGGTCCAAACATAAACTATATTAGTTATGTGTTTTTTTTTTTTTTTTTTGGTACAGAATAAAATGGGTTTTAACCAAGTCTACCTTTAATAATATTAGAATATATAATCTATACTATATTAGTTATCATATATTTATAATATTATGATATAACATGATATTAAAATATTAAAATAAATTATATAATATCATAATTATATTATTATAATATATGCATATATACTAAATCATAACAACAACAACAATAATAATAATAATATAATTCATTAATATTCATATAATTGTAACACTAATTGATATTAAGAATATTATTACAAAAATATAATCATTATGTTATGGATTAATAATAATTTATTATTATAGTTATATTATTTGTAATTATTATTAGAATAATTTAAATAGTTATTATAGCTATTTAAGTATAATCATAATTATAATTGATTATGATTTAAGAATATAATTAACATAGCATTTCTTAAATGGTTTCTAAATAATTATTAATTAAAGGGGTAATTTAGGAAAATATAATATTGAATTCAATTTTTATTTATTTCAAACATGAGAATTCATTTTAATTCCATAATTTCATGTATATTCAAGGTTCAAAGATGAGTTATTTACTTGTACCAAATTTGGTTAGAGCAGCATGATTTCTCCTTAATTGTTCTTCCCTTTTTATTCCTTACCATGTTGCATTGATGTCAAGCAAAATATGTAGCCCTCAAATGGTTAAACTACTTCAAGAGCTTTACTTAGTTTTGTTAAATATGTAACCTAATATTGTCCTTTGCATCCTAATAGACTTTCTTCTCATCAAACTACTTATGCCACCACATGAAAATCCATGTCACCCAACCGACGTTCTCACCAAACCACGATTCTCCCAACTTACTGTCTCAAAAAAATATAGTAATTAGGGGTGAACAATAGGCTAGGATCACTTGAGGATATTAATATGATTTGATAGGATTAGATTGATTATGAGGCCATTTAATTCATAAAAAATTATTTTGATAACCTAAGATTACTATATAGATTTATTTTGATATATATTCTACTCCAGACACAAGAACTCAAACGTTAAAAAAAGGGAAAAAAAAAAAAAAGAAATGGATCAAATAAAGAGCCGGTCTTACTCAATTCCCTTCAACCGAAGGAACCGGAACTGCTCCAGCGAGAGGATGGCCCTCCAATCCTTCGATTTCTGGACTGAACCCAGCGATGCCATCGTCGGGTATATTTATTTATCATATTTTTTATAAATAATTTCTTAAAAATTTCTTGTAAAATTAATTTTTGAAAAATTTTAGAAGAATTTTTTTTATCGAATTTTATTTTACAAAAAACAATTTATGTTAGAAAGGTTCTTCAAAAAATTTCTTGCAAAAATAATTTTACAATGAATTTTGTACGAAAATAATTTTTATTAAAAAATTTTATAGTTTATATTTTTTATCAAAATATTTATCTGAATTTCAAGGAATTTTTTTTCTCAGTAAAATCCTTTGATAAATCACATCTCTAGCAGCGAGACCTAAGAGAAAATTAGCTTTAATTTTCAAAGATTTTTTTAATGTGGCCGATTCCCAGCGACGCTGACAAACCGCAAGACTACCTTCCTCGTGTCTCTCTAGGAGCAGCAACTAGACTACCCTTTCACGTAAGGATGCATAAAGAACAAATTCAAAGAGATCCTGTGGCCATGCGAGTTGGTGATAGAGCTGGCCTTCAATATGAAGATTTTCGAAGTTCTTTAGCTTTTAATTGACTTCCCTATCATGGGTTTGTATTAATTTTGGGTTGAAACAATTACTTGTTTTGGAGATATAAATTTTGGATATTATGTTTTAAATTGCATGGAAATAGCATGACGTAAGCACAAGACGGACGATAATGATCCCGAAAAGGCCTGTATGGTTTACATAGGAGGCTAAGTAGACAAAGTAAGAGTTATTCTTGAAGGTAGGCCAGTTTTTCGATCATGAAAAGCTTTGTGTACCACTATGATAATTGTGAAATCATTGACATCATAGCCGATCATTTTGGTAAGACATAATTAAAAATAATTAAAAAATATATAATTATTTATAATTTGAATATCAATTTAGTTCTAAATAGAACAGAATGAAGAAAGTAAATTTATGTAACTAACCCCATGTAGTTAAAAAGGCTTAGATGAGTTGAGTAGATAGTGCATGGGAGCCAAGCATGGTCAAAGTTCGGTTGGATCGACATTTTGTGAGTTCCTTGCTAATATCCACGGTTCCAGTGACACCACCCAAATGCAAGTCAAGATTGCTCTCTTAACATTGGCTATAATGGAACATTGCCGAGTTCAAAAACGATCTTTTTTTTCTTCTTTTAATATACATAATTTATAAAAAAAATAAAATGACTTCCACATCCACATGCATTCAAAGAAATGACTTTAGTCTATCCGAAGATAGCCAAATCTAGTGTGCTATCTCTTTCTATACATAGTTGAATTTGGTTATTCTTATGTGTAGAATCCACCTAAATCGCAGAGATATTTTATTTTATTTTTCATCTTTGGATCCATGATACGTATGAATTTAAGGATGAAAAAAATTTCTGAATCTGATTATTCAGTAGTACAGAATTTACTTTGGGCACAAAGTAATGCTAGCACCAATACTCAAAACAATATAGAATGACACACCTAAATACTTGTTTTTAGGGATGCACTTATATAGGACCAAGTGCCTGGCCACTTTAAGATTTACGAAGGGACAAATGTAAGACTTAATTTAAACATATTGATCACGATATCAATATATTATTATGATCGATAATTACCTCCAGTCATTATTATTAATGGTCTATCCGATGAGGGTAAGGAATCCGATCTTCCTTGAATCAGCTGCACGGGATCTTGATCTTCCTTTCTTTAGGGATATCGATTGATCTTCCTCCTCCTCTCGATGGATCGATCTTCTGATCAAGAGCTCATCCTGAAGGCATACACCATCAGAATGCGATGGCTCGTTGAAGGAATTGAGTATAAAAAAGGGACCCTACCTAAGGTTTTAAACATGGTTATCGGGAGAGAAACCTTATAAGTGAGGCATTGGCATTGAGTCCCTGATTAAGAGCTCATCCTGAAGGCATACACCATCAGACAAGCGTTCAAGTATTAAAGGGGGGGCTGTTATCACTTTTTAATTGGAGAAACGTTAGTTAATAAAATAAGGACCATTAAATTAAGACGGGTTATTACATTCTCCCACTTGGTCCGTATATTTTATCAACACTGAACAAGAAACTAAATACATGAATCATAGCGATAGGTCCTCTATAATTGAGTATTATCTTCTATGTATTACAATGCATTCAATTTCTTTACCACTATTCCAAATGTGACAACATAACATAATGAATAAACCATATGTTTATTCCACATGTGAACCCATCTTGTTTCCTGAATAGATGCTTTGTTCACTTCCCAATGGTTTCCTTTGTTTTAGAAAACCCTGCAAGGTATTTGAAACATGGATTGTAGAACCAGAATCAATCCACCATGTGTTATGACATACAACCAAATTGGATTCATGACATACGAATGAGGTTAGAGTACCTTTCTTGTCAAGCCAAGCTTTGAATTTGAGACAATCTTTCTTTATATGCCCTTTCTTCTTGCAAAAGAAGCACTTGGACTCCTTCTTGTCTTCTGTATGGATGGATACTTTACCCTTTCCTTTGCGTTTGGTTTGGGAGCTTTAGTCTTTCTCTGAGTGACTAAATGTGCACTTTCTCCCATTTCTAAAATCAGCCTCCCTTCCTCTTGAACACACATGGTCAGAAGTTCATTAATTGACCATTTGTCCTTATGTGTATTGTAAGATATTTTGAAGGACTATATTGCTGTGGGAGTGAGCTCAAAATAAAGTGCACCAAGAAAGATTCTGACATCTCAACCTCTAGGGATTTCAACTGAGCCGCAATGTCCCTCATCTTCATGATGTGCTCACGCACACCTCCAACCGAAGTGAGCTTCATTGATGATAATTTTGTCATTAGGGTGCTAGCCATTGCCTTATTTGAAGACTCAAATTGTGCATCAATAGCCTTCAAAAGTTCTTGACATTTTTGCACTCAGGAATTGAACCACGTATACTAGCAGAAATTTTAGTACGTATGAACATCATACTGAGGCGATTGGACCGTTCCCATCGTTCATACGCAGCAATCTCAGCCTGAGTGCTAGTAGATGTAACTGAATGTGGTTCATCCTTCCTGATAGCATAGTCAATATCCATGCACCCTAATTGAAAAAGAATTCTCTCCTTCCATAATTTATAATTATCACCACTTAAATCGGAATGTCACATTACATATCAGAAATATTAACAGGCAAAATAGCTGCATAAAAAATAAATTTATGTTCATGTAATTGTATTTGAGGCATATAACTTGATGTCATGTTTTACCAATGTAACATGCAATAACATGAATCAATAACATACAATAACTACCTGTGGGCTAAGTTATTATACTCAAATAGACTCATTAGCTTAATGATGTGACTAACAAATTATATTCCTTTCTTAATTCCTGTGGGTAATTAAGAAAATAATTTGTTATCGCATCCTAATTAATTATATTAGTGCAACAAAAATTCCTGTGGGATAAGATTCATTACATTAATATAATTAGTCACAATTAATGTCATCTAACCTTATGTGATCTTTGCAACTCAATATATAATTTTGATTAATCAAAGATGCTGTGGCTACTCCTCAATTAATCAACATCATATTGATCACATGACATTATATGCATATAGATTAACCAATTTAGCATGATTATTAGGTAATGATCTTAATCAACGTAACATTTCCAAATCAAGATCTGAGTTAGTCAAATTGGCCAGGCCAGTGAAAGAGAAGTGGGGGTCCCCCCGTTGCTTTCCTTAGGTCAGTCAACGGAACCAATTAAGTAACCACAATCTCTTTACCTTTCTAGACACCAACTGACCAATAGACCTTGAAAGGATTTGCACTGTGATTTTCACACTACCACCAAATTCATGCATAGAATAAATCTAGTACGCAGAACAGAAGACAACATTTCAATATCTATTTAATGAATTTTAAAATTATCATCTTAAGAAAAATTTTTGTTAATTAAAACACGTCCGGCCGTAGCTCATTATTCCCTTGGGCCAGTCTATGCAAAACACCGTAGGCATAGAGACTCAGGAGGCGTATTTTAATACAAAAATTTAAACTCAAGAAACAAATGATAAAAATAAATCATGTTACATGATTTAATAAAATATTAAACAGATAATAAATGCATTTAAAATCCCATGAGAGAACGGAAAGACCATAAGCGAAAAAAACGAAAACCGAAAGTTTTCTCTCCTTTTTAATATGTCACCATGGTTATTGAAGCCACGTTTCCGCTGCATTTCTCTTCTTTAGTTTTTCTTTTCTTTAATGCTACGTTTCTTTTCTTTTTCTTTCTTTAATGCTATCTCTTTAATACCAAAAAAAAGAAATCGGGAAACCTTTAATGCCAGAAAGAAATCTTTAATAGAAAAGAAAGAGGCCATGTTTTGTTTCCGCAAAAATCGAAATCTGAAATAGGTTTAATGGTTTCTGTCAATCCCGTGAACAAAGATCAGAACTGATCGAAACCTGAGATCCGAAAAACTGAAAACGAAAAACACGCGGCATAAATTGCTTGAAAAGAGAAACTTGGATAGAAATCTTCACAAAATAAGGCAGAGGTTTTAAAAAAAGCTCTGATACCAAATGTAAGACTTAATTTAAACATATTGATCACGATATCAATATATTATTATGATCGATAATTACCTTCAGCCATTATTATTAATGGTCTATCCGATGAGGGTAAGGAATCCGATCTTCCTTGAATCAGCTGCACAGGATCTTGATCTTCCTTTCTTTAGGGATCTCGATTGATCTTCCTCCTCCTCTCGATGGATCGATCTTCTAATCAACGAGCCATCGCATTCTGATGGTGTATGCCTTCAGGATGAGCTCTTGATCAGGGACTCAATGCCAATGCCTCACTTATAAGGTTTCTCTCCCGATAACCATGTTTAAAACCTTAGGTAGGGTCCCTTTTTTATACTCAATTCCTTCACCGCATGCCCCATCAAGCAAGCGTTCAAGTATTAAAAGGGGGGGGGGCTGTTATCACTTTTTAATTGGAGAAACGTTAGTTAATAAAATAAGGACCATTAAATTAAGACGGGTTATTACAACAGATGGTCTCAACGGTAAGAAGTAATTTTTCAAGCTCATGGTAACAACGATACAATTTTATTATTGTGCTGAAGTTGAAGAGCCAAAGGTATCTTGCATTTCAAATATACTTCCTTCTCCTTCCAACAAGGGATAGAGACAGAAATTATCATTTGAGGGGTCTAACTTTGATGTTCGGAAGAGATTTCTGACACTAGTAGGTACTTGGCGTTATAGTCACTTTTGAAGGTCCGGAAGGTAAAACTATATCATGATTTTCTCCACAGATGTGGCCCGAGATGAGCAGATCGGTTTGAGACTGCTAAGACCTCAACCAATGAGGTATGAAATATATATAATTTGAATATGGATTCCAATTATCAGGTTTTTATTGACGCAGAGTTAGGAGTTCAATATATTCAAATAGTTATAGTTTGTAGCCTACTTACGAAAGAAGAAGCTAGACAATCAATAAACTTTAATAAGACTGTACATTTAAGGGGAAAAAGAAGAAGAAGAAGAAGAAGAAGTCATTTCTTCTTATATTACAAGATTATTAAGAGGGAAATTAATGCTTTTATGCTTAAATGATTTAATTCATCTCTTTTTGTTATTTTAATAGCTTTTTAAGAGAGCATGAAAAACTACTGGAAGACTTTGAAGAAAACCTGCGAGATGTGTGTGTTTGTTTGACCCCACAATCGCCTCATCCTATCCCCAACACAGCCAAGTTTCACTGAAACTTCGGGCAGATAGAAGAATATTTATTAGGTGTGGGTAAGACCTAACCTGATATTTACAATTGAAGTTAAAATTGGAATTGGTCGTCCGCTCCTGTATTTAGCATCACAATGTTCAGGAGAAACAGAAAGTATGAAGTTGAGATCACGGCAACGCACAGACGTAATAAACTTGTCACTGCACTGACCCACTGGTATTATCGATCACAGCAATGCTGCATTCACTAAGAATATATTCTCAACAAGGAACCTCCCCCATTTTAGCCACATAGCTGCAAAAGTAAAGCTTCACCTTTATTCCAATGGCTGCCTCTTTCAACATCATATATTAATGAACAATTATATATATATATATATAAAGGCCACTGAGGAACAGCACTACAGGTGAAAAATTGCATCCATAAAACCACATATAAAAATTTAAAAGATAAATCATATATATATATATAATAAAAAACTTTGCTTCACCAACCCCTCCATAATCCTTCAAAATCTTTAGCGTGTCTTTCTGCGTCAAGGAACAGCTCCTTCGGGGCTGCTGGGTTGGGAAGTTTCCACAGATGGCCGGCGCTTCCTCATGAGTCATGCCTTCAATGGAGGACATGCTTGACAACTTCGTAAAAGGATACAACAATTCCAACCGAAGGGCCTGCGCGCCCAACACGCGGCCCTACACCTCTAAAAAGTCCCTTCACGCCTTCCTTCCTGCATATCATGTTTTAAAATATAGTGAAAGTTCCAAGCCAAGCATTCGTTTTGCTGAGATTACCACAATTTTCACTTTTAAACATGCAGATATACTTCGAATGTTGGTTTGTATACCATCCAACCCATCTATAGTAACCCACAAGCTAGAAAAATACAGTTTGTCATTGCTATTATTCCTCAACTGCTGACATGAATGGCAATGCTATAACAGCAATAGCAGTATCTCAAAAAACCCCATTGTGGATGCACACACCCAACAAAAATCCGGCCCATTGGAAGAACCTCACCCAGGACAGGACAAGAACCTAGATTTCTAAACTAAATTAACTAAGTTGCTAATGTGATTCCGCCATTGGCAGCTAGTTAAATTGTGAATGTTGAGATCATTTTTTCTAATAAACAAAGCATCCATAGAGCATGCCACGTTTGAGAGGAAGAACCATTCCTTGCAGTGACAGTCACATATTTCGAATGAGAAATATACCTCCAAACCTCAGCCAGTGTTCCCCTAGTGTTCATTTTCAGCAACTTTGTTGGATCCTTCTGTAACCATCATCCCAAATTAACTAATTAGATGACTGAAAAAGTGCCAAGAATGTATAAAATACAACCATTCAATTAAAAAATTCAATTAAAAAAAGGAAAAAAAAAAAACTGAGATGGTGATTGAGCTAGAAAAATAAGAGATCAGGCAAAACAGTAAAAGAAGAGATCGATTCCAATCTATGAAGCCGCATATTAATAACTTATTAATTGAGTTGATTTTATTAATACCAAAGTTGGCAGAGCCGGATAACATTAAGAAAAATACTCCAGCCTCCACTCTGGTAATATATCATAATTTGAACCCTAAGAAATATATTTTAACCTTAAACTTTTATGACAAGTTAAATTTTATTGTTTTGATGAGATATGGATCAAATCGGCATAAAATAGTATAAGGTTCAATATTATTATTATAGTCTTATCTAAGTCTGAAAACTAATAATTTTAATTAAAGCCTTATAAATTATATTTTAAAATATTTTTTCTTGATATTTTATTGTTTCATCATTTTTAAGTTAAATTAATTTTTTGAGATTTTTATCCAGAGTTGAAGTACCCTAAATTGATGTTTGTTAAACTAGAATTTTCTAAAAGTCTTCGAATTTGTTCATGAGAGAGACAGTTGACATTTTATTCTTTAAAAAATTGATTTTTCTGTTTTTTTTAAAACTCAAATGGAGAGCATATCCCTTATTTTTATGATAAGTTTTAAGTAGCTTGATATTTACTTAAGTGATTTTGAAGGAAAATAAGAGAGAGAAGAGATGATAAGAGCTTACAAGAGGCTTTCAACCTTTCTCTTTCCTTTTAAGTGAGCTTATAAGCACCAAGCATCCCACACCCGAATTGGGCAGCTCGGCACGGTTTGAATCAATTCACATTGGTTGGGGGTCAGAACCAAACTAAAACTAGTTTTCAAACTGATTTCTAGCCAATTTCAATTTGGTTTGGCCCGAACCAACCGATTTGATCTGTTCTCCACCTTCCTTGATTAAAACCATAAATCCTAATATAACACATTCTTTGTGATAGAAGAATGATGTAACATTATGTTAGCATGTTCCAGTAAAAGAAATTAACCTCTATTTGACGTCGTGTTTTTGCTACATCAAGAGGGCATGTAGCAGCAGCAGCAAGACTGCCTGCAACAAAACCTGCTAAGAAGTTGGCCCCCAGAACACTAGCTGCATCCTCTGGCTCGCCAACTAGCCCAAGTAAGCTTCTTCTTGTCTGCATAAAAAGCACTTCAGCCCATGATAACAAACCATGTCATGCTGCCATGCAGATTTTCATCCCCACAATCTATAAACTATACAAAGAAAAATAAAATAGCACCACAACAATGCATAGACAGTGAAGACGCACCGGCTCAAGAGCTGACCAGCAAATAGCAGAGAAAGGAACATCACGGGCAAGTTGTGCTCCCACACCTGTCCATAGTGCACGGTAACCTTGCACTATTTACGTCATTCAATAAGTTTAGTGATAACATAATTTTATGATGACAAGTTTCAAATGAACTAAAAATAGGGAAGAAAACATCATACAAAAATGAATTTGCTAGAAAAAACTGCCTGACTTAATATTTCTGATACCATGGCAAATGGAATATTGCTTATAATAAGTAGGAAAAGGGGTGGGGTGGAGGTTGGGTAAGCGCCAGGCTACCATCTTCCATTTCCAACAGTATTCTGGAGGTATCTTAACAATAACCACACAAGTCAAAAGAGATGACATACAGTTCTCCATGTAATTTGTACTTCCGTGTGGTGAAAGGACACCAAGTAAGTTTTCCACATTCCTTGTGGCCTTGCTCCAGTTCGAGATTCTTTGAACGCCTGCTACAGCAGAACAGGTTCGTAGGTCCTCTAATAACAAAGAATCATAGTAGAAAGCAAAATTATTGGTTTAAAGAGATAATAAACACGAAAATCATGACAACTCTGGACCAGTAACAAAATCAGTCTCATGTTAAATTTCAGACTGATGGAAACCATTGCCAAGAAAAAAGAAATGTTGGAGTTTCTCGGGTCTTTTGGTAGATTGAGATAATGGGAACAAATTGGAGGGTTATTAATGCAAGCTGTTACCAGAATCAGACATCATTGAGAATCTGAAACCATGACTAGATTTTCTGGTCAAATTGACCATAAGTCTTCTTTTTTCTTTCCTATTTTGGGGGACCACATCAATTAGTAGGAAATGGACAGAGAAGAAATGCTTTGATTATATGATCGTAGGCCAATTAAAATGGACATAATCAAGATGTTAAAAACCCGAAACAAGATATGTCCATCTAGGACTGCAATGAGCTGATAAAGGGGCATATGCTAAACAGGGAGATGGCTATAACGCAAGGGCAATCTTAAATCTGTTGGCCGTATGGGAAGAGATTATCTACTGAAAGATGTGGATTAGATAGATTGAGATGCCCACTAGTTTCCAAAGGTTGTTCAGCATTGCCTAATAACCTCTGACATTGACTGGGAGGGCAGTGGGTCTTGATTTCACAAGGAACTTCTTGATGACACGTAAATTTTCCATTCCTCTATCCAGTTATAGTTGGTGTTGTAAATTGTGGATGTTAAGCAAGCTTCAAGGAGAAATCCTAATAGGAAATATACAGTCAAATCTTCCAGTGACATCCAAGAATGAGTTTAAAGTTGCTGGGATAAATTATGCAGGAATTATTTACATAAATTGAAAGTTTCATATGGCCAACAACTTCAACAACAATCTCAATCTATATAATCTTATAAAGTGATGCACACATTAAGATTAGGATTTAGGAGTATATTTTGTTCTCTACTTCAGTATGAATTTACATATAATCTTAAGGAGTTGTTTCCTGACAGGAGTTACATTGTCATGCCTGACAGGAAAATGATGGTTCAATCTGGAGAGCAAATAGTAAAAAATGACAAGTTTTCTTTTCCTCCTTTCCAATTTACCGTTATCTTGCAAATTTTTACACGTTCTTGCACACACAAAAAGAAAAGAAATCTCATGGGTTATTCATCAAAGTAATATATTCACTATTGATATAACATTTATATATCATGAGTTAAATGATCATGCAGTTATCTCTCATTTAAAGTTAAATAGACCAAATACCAGCCTCCTCTCCCTCATATCTTTTAAATCCCTTCTCTGTCACTCATTAATAGTTTCTTTTCTTGCTCCTTTTACCTACCTAAGTAAACTGCTCACTTAAAGCCTTTTTTCTCTATTATATGTCATGCATTAATAATAAAAGAATTTAATTAAAGTAGGATCCCTTTTTAATGTATGTAACCATTCAAATCAACTCCAAAACGCATTTTTGTTTAGAGTTGAGATTTCTAGCAGTCCAGGCCACCCATGCCAACCTTGGCCTGAGTAGCATGAACTTGCCCAGGGCTACTCATGCCTGGCTTTGAGCCCAAACTAGCTTAAATAGTTCGGTCCAAGTCCATCTAATGTTTGTCTTTAGTTTCAGTGGAGGCAAAAGGGGAGGGAGGCAGGGGGAGAGAGCAACAAATGTTTGTCTTTAGTTTCAGTGGGGGAAGATGGTTAGTTAGTACTAGTGGTCCACTAATGGCAAAATCTACTAAGGCAGGAGCAACAACCAACATTCATGCTCAAATCCAGTATATGGGCCAAAACTAACTGCTAGTATCCAATTTCAGCATTAATTTGGGTGAGAGAAGCATGGTACGGTTGTTGTCACAGCTCATGATGAAGAATAAAATAAGTGGGAAATGAGAAATTTTGTAAAATCTCAAAGGACAATTTTCTTGCTTAGACAATTAGTAGAATGGCATCAAGAAAATAGAGACAGCCCCACAGACATTGGATTCTGGGAGAGGTAATTTAGTGGGCACTGAAATAGAAAGGTATGCAAGCAATGAAAAGCATTAGAAATGGCAGGGAGGCATGCGAATTTTTGGTCACAAGAGCTTGTATGAAGAGTTGTCATTCACATCTCTTTGAATGCTAAACTAAAGATCTTTATGGTGTCTATGCTACTTGCAAGGATGAAATGAGGATGATGTTGGAATTATAAGAGAAAAACTTGCAAGGTAATCACCCAGATATCAAAACGACAAGCACTTAGAATACAATTTCAATGGAAATAAAAATAAAAATGAGGCAAGCAAAAGAATTAATGTACAAAAGACACAATAACCCAGTTGGTTCACACATAATTAATCATACAACCAAATGGATAGATAAATGAAGATATTTAATCAACTTAGAACAGGATGAATGAATTGAAGAGGTGTTTAAAGATTGTGATGTGATGAACACATTCCTTGGTGACTTGAGCAAAAACATTGCATAATGATAGGCACAATTCATAATTTTTACACGGTTTAGAATGTTCGGCAATAAAGAGAGTCTGAGTAAATAAGATGAGTGATGAGAATGTTTGGATAGGTATGTGGTAAAATTAGGAAGATGAGTGGATGACAAGAATGTCAAGCAAAGTACAAGAGTTATACTGAGTGACAATGACAAGTTTTGAAATAAGCTGTGTTCATATCCCTGGCAGAACTAGGGCAAAGTCAAAAAGAAACATGATCACATTGCCACTATTGTGGTTAAATACTTATTGATGCTCACATAACATTATCTTCGTCTTAAAGGTTAAACAACAGCCTATCTATTTTGAGAGGCTATAAGGATCCCTCTTTTTTTTTACTATTGATTTATATCATATTGAACCCCTTTTTAAATGTGCTTACAGTTTCTTCTGCTTTCTATATAGATATATCTCTCTCTTCCTTCTTCAATATAATTTGTGCCCATCCCCCAAGTAGTACCCTTTTAATCTTGGATGAACATGTGCCATGTTTTAACCTTGTGGAACTTCTTGACATCATCTGTACGGTCAATTTTAGATCTATAATTTATAAATTTATGACTGCTCAACATATTACATGGAACATGATTAAGCATATCCAAAATATTTAGGGTAAGTTTTCATCATCCTCATTTGCCAGTTATTCTTAGTGACGGCTAACTCTATGGTTGCAAGCTTTCTCGAATCTTTTCTCACTACTTCCATCTACCTTAGGGTTCCCTCCTGCACCCTTTTACACTGGCTCAAACATCTCATGTTCCTCATATTTTTGTTCTGCACACCCATACCATATTAATTAGTTCTTCATCATATTTTTCTACCTGTACCATATTAGGTGGGAGCTTTGGAGGGTTGCTAAAGTGCAACCAATATGGCAGATCTCCATATCAGAAGAAGCAGTGTTTTCAGATTCCAAGGCAGGCCCTCTTGCCCACATTTACCTAAGCCAATAATTTAGTACCAATTCTTAGAATAATAACATAGGTGTCAGCCAGAAATCAATATTTGCTCCGAGATTCATGAAGACCTTTTGATTTACAGTTAAGTTTTATAGCCAATTACATTATGATGAGAAAAGGCTTGGATGATGATATTGAGAGGCAATTGTGCCTCCTTTTTTCAAAACCTAAATTGAAGTCTGAATCCATCTAGAGTTTCTTAACCAAAAAAATAAAATGATAAGGTTCACCAGCATCTATGGTTTTGTGATGTGTTTTTGAGGGTTTTGATTGGAGGGGATGTTGGGTTACAAGGGCTCTAGGCCAAGATTTTGCATCCATGTCATATCTGGCAACCCATATCAGGCACACTGCCTCGAACCACAAAATTCATGCCCCAAAACTGTGCAACTAGCACTTGACCTGAAGTGCATAGCTTACATGTCGAAGAGACTTAAACTCAGATGCCTCACAAGGAGGCAGGGAAGGCTCCAAAATAAATTTAACGAATTATTGACCAACTAAATCCCCATATTTCAGATGAGAGCAAGTAACATGAATAAGCATTCTATATGCAATCATTCTACACTACTTTATATTAAAAACATGGTTCACTGTCATGAGTTAGCTACATTCAATTTTTACAATCCTAACTAAAATTCCTCCAAAAGCTAATGTTGGGGGCAAAAAATCATAAAGGAATGAAACTGGGTGTCCAAAGAAACAAAAAAAACCATAATACATTCTCAAGTCATCAATATGCTGGCATGAAACTGAGTGCCATAAAGTCCTTCCTAATAGAATGAGTTGCTTTACTGGGAGTTGTGAGAAAGGACGTAAATTTTTTGAAAAAGCATAAGATGGCCCTAAATAGGATACTTTGCGATGAGGATTCACAAAACCAACCACAAATAGTTAGGAGAAGGCTTGAATGTTATGGTTATAACTTATAACAGCAATGTGTGATATTTCACAATATTTGTCCTTAATTTTTGACATAATTTTTGGCACTTAAAATGATGGCTTGAGAGGTAAGAAGACAATCTTCTATATTATGATATCCATGAAGTTGATATAGATGTTAAGTTGTTTCTCTTGTTACATTTGCCAAAGTTTAGCCTTCCTAGTAACCTTGTTCCACAGTGCAAGGAGTTTTCATTTCTGGCTAGGCTAAAAGCAAGTACACCCTTGAAGTTTTCCTTCCTAAAAGTTAAAGAAAACGCTCTTTTGCAGTCAAAGAGGTAAGACATACAAGCAAGGAAAATCAGCATATTAAATTGTTGGAACCTTTTCAACTAAGACATTCAAGAAAGTACCATACGAAGGGAGAATAAAAGGGTCTCACACTCTTAAGTTTTCAGCAGATAATTATCATATGATGGATTACCTAAATCTAGCAAGCATCCATTATGCAAAATTGGCTAGTCAATGTAAGCTCAAAGAAATCCTTCACTAGGGAAAGAGCCTTTAAACATGGGAAAGGTACCTGCATGCGTGTCCTTGCCAGCTCAATGGGAGAACAAGCTATGCATGCTAATGAGCGTGCAATCGATCCAGCAACCAGGGGAGCATAAGGTGTTAGGTTAGGAGAACTGTGGATTGTAAATTCTTCAATCCAGTTGCGCAATATGTCATAACATGGTAAATATATACCCACCTGTTGGCAGATCAGGAAAAAATGTGATAAAAGACTTGTTTACACAGTGTTAAAACGAGATATAAAGTTAAACAGGCATAGTCAATTGTGTTTATTCTAAAATATAGTTGGTTTGGAAAAATAAACACTCTCAGAAAGCAAATTTCATCTATTCATTCAACACACACCAAAAAAGATCCTGGATATGGTAACAAGCAGAGTGGTCTTCTCAAAGCTGCGGTAATCATTCTACCAGTTAATAATGCACACAGTGATCAGAAAGCTTATTATTGTGATTGCAGTAAAGGGTACTGAAACAAGCAAGATTCAAAAACAACCCACAAAAAATGAGTATGAGTGCAAACATGTAATAGGAAATGAACTGTTTTACCAAGGGATATAAAAAAAGTCTTTTAAATTAATATGCTCTGAAAACTTTAGCATCAATACTTACCCTTAAGATGGATAATCACTGCCAAGAACAGGAAAAGGAACATACCACAGACAAGTACAGAGCAGATAATGACAAGGAATGCAAAGAGAACAAGTAATTTATCTATATTTTCTAAATATAACAATTTTGTAGTACCTAGGAGACACTAACATATATATACAACGATGTAAACATGTTATAGTATCTGTTACTGTGGCATCATGCTTAAGCATATTTAGTGGAAACATCATTTCTGATGAATAGATGTTATTACTCAGAACTGGGGAAGAAAAGACTTGGGGAAGGAGGGGATCGCTCGGTCCCTTGATAACATGATGTTATCTAATGTAAACAAAACATAATTTCCAATGACAAAACACCATTAGAGTAAAGAGCAAAACACTAAGCTTGATTTGGATGGAAAAACATGTTTAGCAGGAGGTATAGAAGGTCACATGAAGTTATACAGGATTCAGAAGCCTCTGACAGTCAAAACAAAAAATACAAATTTCTGCCTAAACATGTTTTAAAAATATTGGACCTATAAATCAGAAGTAAAGCAATTTAAAAATTATGGTACCAATTTATCAAACACAAAACCCTAAAACCTAAACCCTAAACCCTAAAACCCTAAACCCTTAAACCCTTAAACCTAAACCCTAAACTCTAACCCTTAACCCTTAAACCCTTAAACCTAAAACATAAAAATTATGGTACCAATTTATCAAACACATAAAACCCTAAACCCTAAAACCCTAGACCCTAAAACCTTAAACCCTTAACCCTTAAACCTAAAACCTAAACTTAAAACCCTAAACCCTAAGCCCTAAAGCCCTAAAATCCAAAATCCAAAACCCTAAACCCTAAACCCCTGAAAAACCTAAATCCTGACCCCCTTAAACCCTAAACCCTGAAACCCGAAACCCTAAACCTAAACCCTAAACGCGAAAATGCTAAACCCGAAAACACGGAAAAGGCGAAACCCGAAAAGGCCTAAAACCGAACCGGAAACCCGAAAAGCCGAAAACCCGGAAACCGGAAACCAAAACCCGGGAAACCCGAAACATTCAAACACTTAAACCCGAAAACCCTAAACCCCGAAACCCCAAACCCAAACCCTAATCCCTAAACCCTAAACCCTTAAGCCGAAAACCCTAAATCCAAACCCTAAAACCCTAAAACCCGAAACCCGCCAAACCCTAAACCCGAAAACCGAAAAAAAACCCGAAAAACCCGAAACCAAACCCTAAAACCCCTAAACCCTAAACTCTAATCCCTTTAAACCCTAAAACCGAAACCCTCTAAATCCTAAACCCTAAAAACTAAACCCTAAACCCTAAAACTCTAAAAATCTAATAACCTAAACCCTAAAACCTAAAACCTAAACCCTAAACCTTAAACCCTAAAACCTAAATCCTAAACCCTTAAAACTCTAAAAACCTAAACCCTCTAAATCCTAAACCCTAAAATCCTAAAACCCTAAAACCCTAAACCCTAAACTCTCTAAACCCTAATTCCTTTAAACATTCAAAACTCTAAACCCTTAACCCCTAAGAAACCTAAACCCTAAACCCTAAACCCTAAACCTCAAACCCTAAAACCCTAAACCCTAAAACCCCTAAATGCTAAACCTTCTAAACTGTAAACCCTAAACCCTCTAAACCCTAAACCCTAAAAACCCTAAAATCCTAGAACCCTTAAACCCTAAAACCCTAAACCCTCTAAACCACTGGACCCTCAACCCTCAACCTTCTAAATCCTAAAATCTAAAAACTAGAAAACCCTAAACCCTAAAAACCAAAGACCCTAAATTTTAAAACCAAAAACCCTTAAACCCTAAAAACTCCAAAAACCCTTAAACCCTAAACCCTAAACCCTAAAAACGAATTTCGAAACCCTAAATCATAAACCCATTACTTGAACCCAAAACCCTAAAACCTTAAACCCAAAACTCTAATCCCTCTAAACCCTAAACCCTAAACACTTAAACCTTAAATCCAAAAAATCCTAACCCTAAAACCTAAATACTAACCCTAACCCTAAACCCTAAACCCTAAACCCTAAATCCTAAAAATCCTAAATACCCTAAACACTAAAGCCTAAACTCTAAACCCAAAACCCTAAACACTAAACAAAAAACCATAAATCCCCAAACCCTAAACCCAAAACCCTAAACACTAAACACTAAAAACCATAGATCCCCAAACCCTAAACCCAAAACCCTAAACTCAAAACCTTAAACCTTAAACCCTAAAACCCTAAACGGTAAACCCCTAAACCCTACAACCTTGAAATCCAAATCCTAAACCCTAAACCCTAAAAATCCTCAAAGCCTTAAACCCTAAACACCCTAAAAACCTAAACCCTACAACCTTGAAATCCAAATCCTAAACCCTAAAAATCCTAAAAACCTTAAACCCTAAATACCCTAAAAACGTAAAAATCCTAAACCCTAAACCCTAAAACCCTAAACTCTAAGCTACAAGCCCTAAGCCCTAAACCCTAAACCCTAAACGCTAACCCCTAACCCCAAAATCCCTAAACCTTAAAAACCTTGAACCCGAAAACTCTAAATACTAAAATCGTAAACCCTAAACCCTAAAAACATTAAATCCTAAACCCTAATGTTGATTAGTACTGTAAGACAACAGATGAACATATGAAAGACGGTGATACAGGATTCCATAATAGGGCATCATCATAAAGAAACATGAGATAAGAGTAAAGGGTTAATGTTGATGTTGTAATCATTTTGAAAGACTTTTAGATGGATGTTTCTCTTCTCTCAGGACGGAAGTAGATGACCTTGGCCACAAATTGGAAGATATAAGAGGATCATGGAATGTTTTGATCTTTACCAAAGAAAGGACTATTATAATAATTTTCTCAACCAACAATTCAGTGAAGGTGACCAAATTAATGGATTAGAGCTGTGTCGACGCAATCAGACACATATAGCAAAAGAAATGCAATTTAAAATTTTAAAACAAGAAAATAAATTTTAAATCTTATTTTTTATTTTAAATCTTAAAATTTTTAAACGAGAAAATAAATTTTAAATCTTATTTAAACACAATCTTATTTAAAATTTATTTTCTCATTATTTTCATGATTTTAGATCAGATCTAATGTTTTGATAAATTTAACATTTAAATCCACATAAAGATCCCTACTAATAGCCATGCCCAACTTCTTAAGCTATTCTAAGTCCTTGATCATCAATAAATAGTGATCGTGGATAGACTGCTCATCATGCATTTTGGTGTTAAAGACTCTTTTTGAGACCTCAAAACGCATTATGCAATTCTGCTCATCATATAACTCTTGCAGATGAGTCAGAATAGCCTTGGTAGTTGGCATGTCTTTATTTTGGCTTTGCAACTCATTGGACATTGAAGCCAACATATAACACCTAACCTTATTGTCATCATCTTATCATTTTTTAAGTCCAATCCTTTGCTCATTGGTAGATAAGCCATTAAAATTGGTGTTTTCTGATCTAGGACATGAAAAAGCTTTTTTGAGCTTAAAACAATCATTAAGTTTATGATCAGTCCTTGAAATTTATACCGGTCATGCGGTTTAACTTTAAGATGTGAGATAAGGGGTTTGAGGTAGATATAATGAAATCACTACAAAGAGTTAAAATTTTTAATTAAATATTATTGTAGCCAAATCACCTTCTTCGAATGTCAGGTAAGATCCGAAACCCGGTATCCGGTGAGGATGGGCCTGTGAGACTTTCGAAGCCTCCACCTCGGACTGGGATCCTGCAAAAAAATCCTCGAGGGCCGATTGTTCCGGCGAGGACCCTTCGACGCTCAAGTGTGTGGTCTGAAAAACAATAATGTCTCTCTTCTTTTTGGAGTTAGCTCTAAAATTTGAAAAAGTTAGAGTTTCCCTCTCATCATGAGCGAGGTTCTTATACATGTTCGGGAGTCCCTCTTATCCCTTTTTGGATAATTGTTGATTCTGAGATGATGTGTTCTAACATGGGACAAGCAGTGAGGCCAACAGTGATAGGTATCCATCTCATGGCCTGTCAGAACTAGCAGGCCCACCTCTTTATCTGATATAGACGGCCACAGTCAGTTGGTGGGCAATCTTATCAGGCACGGCGCTGCAAACGGTTGGTGGGACAGGTATTGTCGAGCGTGCGTCATAGCCGATAGGTGGGCCACGTGGGGCTAGGGATGACAATGGCCCGGGGATGGTCCGGGGCGGTCTATACCGTTTCCCATCCCCGTTAGAAAAAACATCCCTGTTCCCCGCCCCGTTAAGCCGTTATAGTTAACAGGGCGGGGACGGGGATACCCGGCCGGGCAAACAAGTACCCAATGGGTACCCCTTTGCCCGATTACATAAAAATAAAATTTAAAAAATTAAATTAGTTAGGATAAGATAGAGTATAATCGAGAATAACCAAACGATGATATTGATACGTATAAGAGATTCTTTGACTTTTGAAATGGTTTGTTTAGGCCTATTAATAAATGCATATTAGCTTTAACAAAATAACAAACTAGATAGAAAATGATATCACATTCTAATTGCATTTCAAGAAGAATAATCTATAAAAAAAATTATAACTTGGTAGCAAACAATAAGCAACAACATTAAAAATATTAAACTATAACAATAAACACACACTCTATATTAGCTTTAACATAATAACAAACCAGATAGAAAATGATCTATCAAATTCTAATTACATTTCAAGGAGAATAATCTATAAAAAAAATTTACAACTTGGTAGCAAACAATAAGCAACAACACTAAAAATATTAAGCTATAACAACAAACACACACTCTAAATAATAAAAATTTCATTCCATGATACTTGCTGAAGAAATGCATAATTCCTACAAAAAAAGAAGGATTTGTTAGTACTACAGGCAACAAGGATAAAAATATATTAATAAATAACAAATACCTCCATATCGCTAATATCACCATCATCCCAATAATACAAGTAAACATCATCCGACTTTTTCGATGTATCTAACAATTTACCAACACAAGATAACAAAGTAAGAAAATATTATCATATACTTAAAAAATAATATATGCAAGATAGATGCTTACCTTCAAATTGAATCCACAACCAACTTTGAGCACACATTAAAGCCTCTAATGTTGCAGGCAAAAGTCTACTACGATGAGGATTCACCACTCTACCACTTGTAGAGAAAGTAGATTCAGAAGCAACTGTAGTCATAGGAATAGCAAAGATATCCTTAGCAACCTTTTGTAACATGGGAAATTTTACTCCGTTAGTTTTCCACCAATTCAACACATCAAAGTCATCACTATCAGGTGTTATTGACTCTTCCAAGTAGAAGTCCAACTCTGTCTTGACTTTCTCCGCAGTAATATCTTGAGAAGCCAAAAATGCCTCATATCTACTTCTTTTCAGTGATGGACGATTAGGCAGAAGAAACATTGAAGACCCACTGCTCGTGCTAGAACTCTTTTCCTTGTGTTTGCCTTTGTCTCTTGCCTCATACTCTTTAACTAAATTGGCTTGTCTGAACTTTTTCAATTTCCAATTTGGCACGCTTTCCCATAAACTAAAGGAAAATAGCATTCAAATGACTTCATCTTGTACCTTGGATCCAATACATTTGCTATGCTCAATATGCCTTGAATGTCATCCCAATACTTGTTAAACTTCTCTATCATTGCCAATGACATCCTTTATTTCTTGTCTTGTAGATGTCATCCACTCATAAAGTGACAACTTAATCTCAATGATCTCCATAAAAAAAGATTAGCAGTAGGATATTTCAGAACAGAAAACAAAACAGTAACATTATAGAAATTCTCTAGTCTTTTGCACAATTCACTAGCAACCTCCCAATCCTCCTCTGAAGGTAAACAAGTATACTGAGAATCACGTTGCTTCAAGCGAGAGAAAACATCTCGATATTCTAAAGCAGTATTAAGCATCAAATATGTAGAATTCCATCTAGTTTTGCAATCTAAAACTAGTTTCTTTATACATGCTATATTCAGTTGCCTTACGGTTTCCTCAAATTTTTCTATTCTCTTAGGAGAACTCATCCAAAACACGACACTATCATGCATATTTTCAATTCCACTCTCAAACTTGCTAAGCCCCTCTTTCACAATCAGATTTAAAATATGTGCAGCACACCTCATATGAAAAAGCTGTCCTCCCAAAATAAGTGCACCTCGATCAATCTTACTTTTTATCTTTAAAATCATGCTATCATTCGTACTACAATTATCAACAGTCAAGGTAGACAACTTACGATCAATATTCCAATCCAACAATGTCTCCATAAGTTTGTCACACAGAACGTCAGAGGTATTTGGAGCAGGCATGTAAACAAACCTATCAAATTTAAATAATTACAATATTAACATAACAGATATAAGATTAAACTAATAAGTTATTAAAAAAAATTAGTACCTCAATATGCAATTTCTTAACACCCAATCATTATCAATGTAATGCGTCGTGACCACCATGTAATGCCTTTTTTGATTCGAAGAAGTCCACATATCAGTAGTGATAGAAACTCTACTTTTAATTTGGTCAAGAAGACTTATGACTTTAGTTTTCTCAAGGCGATATATCTTCAAAATATCTTTCTTTACTATATTCTTGTCACCATCTTAAACAATGGTTGCAGATTATGGCAAAAAATTCTAAATCCTGTATGGTCAACCATGGAGAGTGGATACTCATGCAAAATTATCATAGTTGCAAGGTCTTTTCTTGAAACCTCTGGATTGAAAGTATGTAAAGCAAGATTAGGGCTATCTTCCATCAACTTACTTGAACTAGCTGACGTTAATATTTGTTTTATATCTTTTATGGTTCGATAGAGGCATCTCTTCCAATGTTCACGCAAATGGGACGTCCCATCATTGGGTCCTCCCCCCAATTTCTTTTGACAGTAGTTACAAATTGCTTTCAAACTCCCATCGATCATTTTGCGTTCAAAATGGTTCCAAACTTCAGATCGTAAAGACCTTACTGGAGGAGTGTTTTGCATTCTTGCTGGAGGAGTGTTTTGCATTTCAGGAGTTGAAGAGTCTCTAATGGAGTCATCTAATGTGTTAGATGTATCAATATCATCATTTGGTTGTTCTCGATTGGTCTCCATCTTATCCTAAAAATTAATAAATTGTCATTAAGTACATAAGCTTTCAAACTGTTAACAAAAACAAAGAATATCAACCAAGAAATTCTACAAAAACAAACTTTTCTAGTTGGCATAATTAAGAACATCTAACAATAAGTGAAGAAAATAGAATCGTCTATTAAAAATTTTATTTTACATTATTTGGGCACTCTTTCCTCGCAAATTTGTTAATTTATGTTTTAAACGGGTAAAACTATTATGAATATTTTTGGTTAATTTTATGTTTTAAATAATCTTACTTTATGCAGAAAACCTAAAAAAAATAGATACATTGTCAGGAAAATAAGAAAGAATAAAAAAAGAAAGTGAATAGCATAGTCCAAGTGGCTAATAAAACCTAAGCTTATTGTCTAGTGCTCTATTCGCAAAAAGACTTGTCAATATACTTATGAAGCCATGCTATATTGACATGATTTTATGAACATGGGGTGTACATAGCATGAGGCACATGGCATTTGATTCACATGAAACCCCCCTTTTGAGTGGAAATGAGAGTGGTTTCATCCTCTTACCATGAAAGGCAAGTGCTCGCTGGTACTTCTAAATTTGGTTTTGTTTTTAGCCATTATAATTACCATCATCACACAACAAATCATCCATAACATCCTCTTATTATGAAACCCTTTTTAGCTGGAGTCAGGCGACTCAGGCCAATATTATGAAACCCTTTTTAGCTAGAGTCAGGCGACTCAGGCCTATTGGCCTGGCCTCTTCATGTCACATATGTCATGCCTTCTTCGGCCAGCTCCATGAAAAACTCATCAGCTATTAAATGTTATATTTTTTATTTTTATTTTTAAAAGTAAAAATAAAATCTTCAGAATGAAACCAAAAGAGTTTACAAATAATATTTTAAAAAAAAATCAACGAAAAGTAAGAAAGATCAAAGAAAACAACTAAGAAGGGGGAAAATCAAAAAATAAAGATTTTCAATGCAACAATCGTAAAAAAAGAATACATTCAAATTTTAAAACAGAGATATCTTTCTTTTAAAAATAAAGGATAGAGATGAGCATACCAAAGAAAGATAAAGATGTTGAAAAACAGAGATATCTTTCTTTTAAAAATAAAGGATAGAGATGAGCATACCAAAGAAAGATAAAGATGTTGGAGGGCGTCGATGGGGCAGCGATTGGCGAAGTAGACGATAGAGCTATCTGGTTTGATGTTCAGATTCTTCAAAATTTTAGATCAGAAAGAAGAGCAGGAGACGGTTTGCATCACTTGCGTGAAAAAAGGAAGAGCAAGAAACAACAGAAATCGGTAAACGGGGATAGGGCGTTTAATATAATATATATTTTATTTTTTAATATAATATAATATAAGATATTTAAAATTTAAATATATTATATTAAGGCTAACGGGAATGGGGATGGGTAAACGGGGATGGGGCATTGAATACCATCCCCGAGCCGTTTACCCGTTTAGCTGTTAACAAAAAATCCTCGTTACCCATTAACCAGTTTAAACCGGGGATTCTCCGATCCGTTAAAAATGGTACCAATCGGGTAAACGGCCAAACGGGGAAAATTATCATCCCTACGTGGGGCCGCAGGTGGTAGTCGGCCATGTGGGACTGCAGGTGGTAAGTGAATCACTTGAGACCACAGGTGGTAGGTAGGCCACGTGGCGGTTGCAGTCGGTAATGGGCCATTTGGGTGCCGAGACCAACACTGGAGTCGATGCTGAGGCCGACGTCGGAGTTGATATTGAAGCCGATTCTGGAGTCGGTGCCGAGGCCGACACTGGAGTCGGTGCCGAGGCCGATGCTGGAGTCGGTATTAAGGCCGACTCTGGAGTCGGTGCTGAGACTAAGGTTGGGCGTGACACGTCAGACCATAACGAAGGGTTTTAGTTGTTTGATTTTACCTCCGTTAGTCAACCTCGTTCGTTAATTGTAAAGTGGGGATCAACCATATCAGATGCCCCCCGCTCCTGAGCTCATGCGGTCACATCTCAAGCCAAGTGAAAGGAGCGTAGGCTTCTAACGCTCTTAATCCTCACCTGTGATTAATTATGGGCCCACGCCTCGGGGGAAGGTCAAATCTCTCATTTAAGGGAGCATGGGATGTATTGTCGCCGTGCAGAAGATTTTTTTTTGAAACTGAAGAGATTTCTTTAGAAATTGAGGTCATCTCTCTCGGATAAAGCGGTAGCCATCATTGTGGTGACATCATTGATATCATTGGCCGCAGATCATGCCTTTGCACTCCTGGCCGAGGCAAAATGCCTCGGGCGAATGAGATCGTGCGACGGTTGGGGTAATGCCTTTAATAGGGGACGTCCACATGGCAGATCGGCACGATTTGAACGCCAGGCATAAAAGGGGGCCGTCCCCATCACCAAGTTCCTTGTGCATCCGAAGCTTTCCTGTTTCTTCTGAAACCTAAGTCCCCGAGGCCTTTCTTCGAATCTTGTGTCCGTTGTCTCCTACCTTGCTTCAGGTTAGTCCTCTCTGACCTCCCTTTGTTTTCTTTCTCATGGGCCCCGATAGGAAGGGCAAGAAGCTTATAGTAGCCCATTCGTCCTCATCCTCCTCTAAGGATAGGGTTTCTCTGAACTAGCTACGGGCGGCCGATGGGATCTCAATCCGAGCCCCTCCATCGACCATGGCACCACGACCTTTTGGAGTTCAACCGCCACCTAGGGCTAGTAGGGCATCTTTTCCAATCGTTGCTCCCATCTCGGCAGGTCCGGAAAGGATCGCCTCCACCATTACCTCCGCAGACATAGAGTCCCTTAGGGCAACCTATAGGATCCCTAGGGAGGTCCGATTGTCTGCCCCTGGACCCAGCGATAAGGTGACCTCCGGTCCTTTAGAGGGAATCGCCCTGTACGAGGAGTTTCATAAGGCAGGCCTTCGGCTTCCCCTCCACTCCATCGTTAGTCTCCTTCATAGGTACGCACTGACACCGGTTCAATTGGTTTCGAATTTCGTTCGGACCATCTGTGTCTTCATGGTGCTATGTGGTTATCTTGGCATAGTGGGCCAAGTGTCTCTGTTCCGTAGCCTGTATACCCTCCAACGCCAGTCCGACATCGGGTGGTGGCTATTCACACCCAGACCCGATCAAGCCATCAAACTTAACCTCCCCTCCTCCATTAAAGGACGGAAGACCCGGTTCTTTTTCACACATAATAAGAGGGTAAGGCAGAGTTGGGGGGATCTGAACTTGGAGCCGAATAAGAACTCAGCAGTGATTCCGAGGGACCGGGAGGTCTATGAGCAGCTGTTATCCTCTTGAGTGACCCTTTGCTGAGAGCTCCTATTGGAGAAGAATCTCTGGTACGCCGGTCTGGCCCAAGGCGATGGTGAGAGACTGCATCCTTTTTCCTTTCTTTCCTTTTTTTTAACTAACTCCTGGAACATTAAGATACGAGGATATCCACGGACATCGTAAAGAGGGAAGTTGAGAAAAGGTGGGCCGCCGGCGGTGACGCTGGGAGGTCAAAAAAAATGCCTCATCCCCGATCCCCGGTCCTCCTCCACGCGAGCACCAGACGGCCCTGGAAGAGCCTGCTTCGCCGATTGATCTCATCGCTCAGTCGAACCAGAAGGAACCAAGGGGCGAAGTGGCCCCGAAGATGGGAGCAGCTCCTGCAAAGATGGGGCCAACCCCATCGAAGACGAGACCGGCTTAGAAAGGTCCGCCGACCGGTGAGGGAGCCCCGGCAGCGACAGAGCCGGTGGCGAAGGCCGCCACCCGAGGAGCCGACCGTGAGGGGGCTATCGCCCGAGGGGCCGACCGTGAGGGGGTTGTCGCCTGAGGGGCCGAGCGCGAGGAGGCACCATCCATTTCTGGCCCTACCCCCGCGACCTTGGGGGCAACCGAATCCACGGAGGCAGGCGAGCTGGTGGCGATCCCATCGCGACCATCCCTGATGAACCATTGCCGTGTGGCAGAGATGCTGCTGGCCCGGACATGTTTGCTGGAGTTTTGTGAGGAGCTTTGCCACCAACGGGCCGCTGATGTCTTTAGGGACGCGTTCATGGCTCTGCTTTGGGTAAGTATCTCTTCGTCCCCTCACAAAGTATCCCTACCACACTGTATATTGACAGGGGTTATTTTTGTGCAGTCAATGAACTCCATGTTCGCCGCTCGAGACATTGCCCTCCGAACCGAGGCAGTCCTCACCCGCGCCCGACAGTATGCTTCCGCTGCTCAAGCCCTAGCTGAGAAGGCTGAGGGCGTGCTGTAGTTAGCCCGTGTCGAGCGGGCGAAGGAACTCGAGCAGGCAAAGCGCCAGGCGGCAACGGAGCTCGAGCGCGCCCAGGTCGCCGAAGTGAAGCTGGGGGCGTTGCGGCTAGGCTGGAGGTGCGCGACCTTCAGCTCCACACCGTCACCTTGCAAGTGAGGCAGCCAAGGAGCGGGCTGCTGACACCGAGGCGATTGCCCGAATGGCTGATGCTAGGGCGGCCAATGCCGAGGCGGACATGCCTGCGGCGGTTGCGAAGGCATCGGAGATGGAGGCGGTGGCACGAGCCGCCAAGGAGAGGGCCGCAGCGGCCGAGAGGTGGAGCACTACCGGGGCTCTGCCGATTTTGAGGATAAGCTGGCGGAGGTCTCTGTCGGGGTCTACTTGCAGGGCTTCAAAGGACTGCGAAAAGAAAGTGGCCAAGGTCTTTAGCGTCACAGGCCTTGACGACCTCGAGCCTTATGACGACGAGGAGCCGGAGGGGCCATCAGCGACGGAGAGAACAGTCGATGACGGATCAGCACTAGCCGACGCCGAGCCCTAAAGGCCTTGCCTTATTCTCTTTGTTTTATCTTTGTACCGAAGTCCGACTTGAGTCGGAATTTTGTAAACTTTTTGACAATTAATGAAAAACAAACTTTCTTTTCAAATTTGGAGTACTTAGCTTTCTGTTGCGCGTTCCATTGTTCTGCGCCTCGCACTTGTGCAAATCCGTGATGGGGCCATGCAGCCCTCGGCCAGATTGGAGTACTTGTCAACCTACATTAAGTGAATTTGGAGTAAGACTTACTCGATCGGCGGAAGTCCCTTTCATCGGCTGAGGGGACGCCGCCTAATGGCTGTTGGCCATTAGCTCTGGGTCAGTACTGAGGCCGTCTCTGGAGTCGATAGGGAGCCACATGGGCACTGAGGCCGACGCTGGAGTCGGTCTTGAGGCCAACTCTGGGGTCAGTGTTGAGGCCGACCCTAGAGTCGGTAGTGGGCCATGTGGGCGCTGAGGCCGACTCTGGAGTCGGTGCCGAGGCCGACACTAAGGTCGGTGCCGCGAGCCTTTTGAACCCAGGAAGGAGACTCGGGAGTCTTTGAAACCAAGCCCGAGAGCCTTTTGAACCCCGAAGGATGACTCGAAAATCGTTGAGACCAAGCCCAAGAACCTTTTGAACCCCGAAGGGTGACTCGGGAGTCGTTGAGACCAAGCAGTATGTTGAACTATGGAGGGTGACTCGGGAGTCGTTGAGATCAAGCCCGAGAGCCTTTTGAAATTTATCTTGCAGAGCTGACCAGATGGGAAGGAAGGGACACTCGAACTTATCTTTATTTCTATTGGTTGAATGTGTACATCACTAATAGTACTGGTGGAGGTGTCCACATTCCAGGTGTGGGGAAGTGACTTTCCTTCTAGTCCTTCGATTCGGTACGCTCCGCGATGAAGTGCCTCGATGACCCGGTAGGGCCCCTCCCTGTTTGGGGATAATTTGCCCCCCTCTGTAGACTTTAAGACTTCAGCCCGCCTGAGGAAAAAGTCCCGAGGGAGAAATGCCTTGGAGCAGATACGGGCATTGTAATACTTCGCAGCTCTTTGGCGGTAGGCAACCATCTTGAGTCATGCCCAGTCGCATGCCTCCTCGACTAAGTCGAGGTTAGCCCTTAGTTGAGTAGGGTTGTTCTCGTCGTATGACTCCACCCGGCGGCTGGGGATGCCGATTTCTATGGGGATGACCGCTTTTGACCCAAACACGAGGCTGAAGGGGGTCTCTCTGGTGGAGGTCCTCGGCGTCGTGAGATATGCCCACATTATGTTTGGGAGCTCCTCCACCCATCTTCCTTTAAACTCATCCAGCCGTGTTCTGAGCCCCTAAAGAATGGTCTGGTTCATAACCTCGGCCGCCCCATTTGTCTGTGGGTGGCCGACGGAAGTAAATCGCTAGCAAAAACCCAATTCGGCGCAGAATTTTTTGAAAGGGGCATTGTCGAACTGCCGGCAGTTGTTGATGATAAGGGTATGGGGTAGCCTGAACTGACAGATGATGGACTTCTAGAAGAAAGATCTCACCTTACTTTCGGTGATCTTTGCTAGCGCTTCGGTCTTAACCCACTGAAGTGGTCAATGGCGACGAGCAGAAACCTTCGTTGACCGAAGGCCAAGGGGAAGTGTCCCAGGATGTCTATCCCCTATTGGGCGAAAGGGCCATGGGACTGAGAGAGGACTCAGCTGGAAGGCTGGCTGCTGCTGGATGTGAGCATGTCGCTGGCAGCTATCACACTTTCGAACCAACTCGGTGGCATCCTCTCACATGGTAAGCCAAATAGTACCCCTAGCGCAGGACTTTGTACGCCAGCACTCTGCCCCCCACGTGGCTCCCACAAATGCCTTCATGAATCTCTCGGAGAATGTAGTTGGCATCCGTAGGGCCGACGCACTTGAGGAGAGGATAAGAAAAGAACCTCCAATTTAGTCGCCCATCCAATACTAGAAACTTGGAGGCTCTCCACTTTGAGTAGTTTGGCCTTCGTATGATCTACAGGAACGGTGCCGTCGGTGAGGCAGCGGACATAGGCGTCCATCCACGTGGGTTCCAGAGCGACCAGCAGAGTTTCTTCTACTGCGTCGATGCTCAGGACCTCCAGATGCTCCACGTAGGTTCTCCCCAGGGCCCCGTCTACTGAGATGGCTAACCCAAAGCATCGGCCCTGGCGTTTTCGTCCTTGGGGATGTAGCTGGTGTTAAAGTGAGAAAAGAATGAGGTATGTGATTAAACCTTACTCAAATATCGGGACATGGTGGGGTCTCGGGCTTTGTACTCTCCTGTGATTTGCCCAGAGATGAGCTAGGAGTTGGTGAAGGCTCTGAGGCACTTGACTTTGAGCTCCCTCATGAGTTTCATTTCTGCCAGCAAGGCCTCGTACTCAACTTGATTATTCGTAGCTTTGAAGAGAAACCGGAGGGCGTACTCCACCACCATCTCCTCCAGGCTTGCGGGGATAAGGCCCACTCCGTTTCCTTGGGAGTTTGATGCACCATCCACATGGAGAATCCAGTCCTTTCCCGCCTCTTTGGGCATAGCACTTGAGGGCGCCATATGGGGCTCTTCTGACTGCTCTCCGATCCAAGTGCACTCGACCAGGAAGTCCTCCAAGACTTAGGACTTCATGGTCGATCTCGATCAAAACGACAGATCAAATTCCTCCAGCTTAACCGCCCACTTAGCTAGCCGACCGGAGGTGTCAGGATGGGACAAGATTGCCTTGAGAGGTTGGTCCGTGAGCACCATGATCGAATGGGCTTGGAAGTAAAGCTTGAGACGTTGAGCGAAAACTATTAGTGCGAAAATAATCTTCTCGGTTTTGAAATATCTGGTCTCTGCATCATGAAGCACTTTGCTGATGTAGTAGATCGACCTTTGCACTCCGTCAGGATCCATGCGGACGAGGACGGAGCTGACCGCCTCCGAAGAGGCAGGAGATAGAGGAAGAGATCCTCTACCTCCATCGACTTCGATAGCAGTGGCAGGGTAGATAAAAACTCTTTTAGCCCCTAGAAAGCTTTCTGATACTCCCCGTCCACTCGAAGCCATTTACCTTCTGCAACGTCTTGAAAAAGGTCAGGCACTGCTTGGCCGACTTCGACAGGAACCAGCTCAGGGCAGCCACCCTTCCAGTGAGCTGCTACACCTCCTTGTTGGCTGGTGGTCTCATGTCGAGGATGGCCCGGATCTTCTCCAGATTCGCCTTGATCCCTCGCTGGATTACCAAGAACCCCAGAAACTTACCCGTCGTGACCCCAAATGCACATTTGTGGGGTTGTCTCATCAGGTAACGACAAAGGTTGTCGAAGGTTTCTCTTAAGTCAGCAACATGGTTGGCGGTGCCGACGCTTTTGTTCAACATGCCGTCCACGTACACCTCCATGTTACGTCCAATTTGGTTTTCAAAAACCTTGTTCATCGGTTTCTGGTATGTGGCCCCTGCATTTTTTAGTCCAAAAGGCATTACCTTATAGCAGTAGATGCCCTTCTCGGTCACGAAGTAGCCTCCTCGTCCCGTGGATCCATCTTTATATGGTTGTACCCCGAGAAGGCATCCATAAAATTAAGAAGCTCATGGCCGGACGTGACGTCCACTAAATGATCCATTCTGGGAAGTGGGAAGTTGTCTTTGGGGCACGCCTTGTTGAGGTCGGTAAAGTCGATGTAAATCCTTCAGCTTCCATTGGCCTTACGGACCATCACCACGTTGGCCAACCAATCCGGATAGTGTGCCTCTCGGATATGGCCAGCAGCGATTAGTTTGCTAACCTCTTCGTTGATGGCCCTCTGTTGCTCAGAGGCGAAACTCTTCTTTTGTCGGATTGGCCGACACTTTGGATCAACGTTGAGCTTATGGGTGATAACCTCTGATGGTATGCCTGGCATATCTGACGCCGACCAGGCGAAGACGTCCGAATTAGCCCACAAGAAGGCGAGAAGCTTGTCTCTTGCTTCCGTGGGAAGGAGTGCACCGATTCGAACCATCTTCATCAGGTCCTCCCTAGCGGGAAGGTTAGCAAGTGCTCGGCTGGCTCTCTCCTCCTCTTGGAATCTCTAGGGTCGAGCAGCTCAGGAACCGTTGGAGTAGCTACCTCTTGAGGATTGAGTGCTATGTGTAACAAGTGGCACCGGGTTCCGCTCCCCGCACATTTCCCCGATTCCTTCACTAGTGGGGAATCTGACAAGCAAACGCTTGGTGAAGATGATGGCGTTCAGGAGATTTAAATCGGATCGTCTAAGAATGGCATTGTAGGCCAGGGGCACTCAGACAACCAGGAATCTTATCAGAACCGTGCTCTGACACAGCTGGCGTCCCTGCTGTGATCGAAGGGTGATTTCTCCTTTTACCCTTACATAATCCCCAATAAAACCAACTAAGGGCATAATCACGGGTCGAAGGGAGTTGGGAGACGATTCATCCGAACAAAAGCATCGTAAGTGAGAATGTCGGCTGAGCTTCTACTATCGACAAGAATCCTTTTACCCCTACTTGGCGATTGTCATAAACACGACAACACTATCATCATTAGGATTATCAACCCCCACTAGGTCCCCTTTAGAAAAGGGGATTACAGTCTCTAATCCCTCATCTCCCCATGGCCTTTTATAGAAGTCCACTTGCCCCCTAGGAAATCATGGCTACGGTCTTCTCAATTGGGGCATTGTCGATGTTGACTTAGGCGGCCGAAGGTGCCACCTGGCCTGGAGCAGTCGGGTTCCCCTTCTGGACAAACCTCCTAAGGTAGCCTCGCTGGATGAGCTCCTCGATCGCCCTCTTCAGATGACGACAGTCCTTATGTCATGGCCATGGTCCCGATGGAAGCGACAGTAGAGGTTCTTGTTGTTGGGGGCTCCTAGCTTCAGAGAAGCTAGACGCTAAAGGTACGGCTCGCCCTCGATCTCTATTAGGATGTGGGATCTCGAGGCGAGCAGAGAGGTAAGATGCTTCTCCTTATGGGGCGAAGTTTCGGGGCCGATTCTTCGATTGTCGTGGAGGCTCAGGCTTCTAAGGGCGAGGTCCGCTTGGCTCAGTGCGGACATGCCTTTTGCTGGACCCTCCATCGGCTTCCCTCCGAGTAGAATCGGCCTCGTCGGTGCGAATGTACTTCTGCGCACGACTCAGGAGTTCGGCGTATGAAATAGGGGGTTTCTTATCGAGGGAGTAGGTGAACCGAGAGGGACGAAGCCCTCGCTTCAAGGCCAGGGTGGACACGGAGTCGTTGAGATGGTAGACCTCAAGAGCGGCAGCCTTGAAATGAGCCACGAAGTCCTTGAGTAACTCGTCATCCTTCTGTCAGACAGAGAATAAGCTATTGGCCACCCGGGGGATCCTTCGGCAAGCGTCGAAGTGCGCTAGAAAGGCCTTCTCCAATTGCCGAAAGGAGTTGATGCTGCGCTATGGTAGGCGAGATATCAGGCACGCGCGGCCTTTCGAAGGGTGGCCAGGAAGGCAATGCAAAGAAGAGCGTCGGTCGCTCTCTAGACTTGCATGAGTACCTTGTAGCTTTCGAGGTGGTCCAACGGATCGGTGGTGCCATCGTAAAGATCCGGCTAGGGGAGACGGAATCGGGTCGAGATCGGTTCCTTTATAATACGGCAAGTCAACGAGGGGTGGCTATCATAGTCTGCCTCCGGTTGATTGGTGATCTTGCAGCTGAGCTCCTTTAGCCGCTGATTGTATTCATTGAGCCATCGCTCTGCATGGCAGCAGATCCGACTGTCAAAGGACCCCTCCCTTGAAGATTCAGAGGATGAGTAAGGGAAAGGGTAGCGCTGGTGGTGATATCCCTGCTCGGGCTCCTTCCCATGCCGTCGTCTAGAATGGCGGGAGGGAGATCGTGGCCTCTTGAGGGCCTCCCGGCGATGAGGCTTTGGTGAAGCACGGCGGTAGAGCTCCCGCGAAGGAAGTCTATCGCAGGTGGACTACTGGCTGGCCTGGGGGCCCGCCGCATGAGGTGGAGAAGGCTGAGGTTGTTGTGTAGCTAAAGAATGTTGCTCCTGCAGCTCCCAGACCACAGCCACCAGATCCTGAACTTGTTGGGCAAGGGCGGTGAATTGGTCAGGTTGAGTGGACAGTGGCAGTGGTGGAGGCGGAGCAGGGAAGTTAACCTTTGGCTGCTCAGCCTGCAAAGGATGCCCCCCAGCATGGCTGACAGAGGCCTCCTGAGCACGTGTAACCGCCATTTCTTTTTTGGAGGGGAATGAAGATCTGCTATTAGCCGTCATAGGTGTTTTCTCTTCTCAAACCCTTCCTGGCGTGCCAATTGTTGTCACCAAATCATCTTCTTCGAATGTCAGGTAAGATCCGAAACCCGATATCCGGTGAGGATGGGCCTATGAGACTTCCGAAGCCTCCACCTTGGACTGGGATCCTATAAAAAGGTTCCCGAAGGCCGATTGTTCCGGTGGGAACCCTCCGACGCTCAAGTGGTCTGAGAAACAGTAATGTATCTCTTTTTTGGGAGTTAGCTTAGAACTTGAAGAAGTTAAAGTCCCCCTCTTATTATGAGCGAAGGTTCTTATACCTGGTCGAGAGTCCCTTTTATCCTCTTTTGGATAGTTGTTGATCCCAAGACGCCGTGTTTTGACATGGGACAAGCAATGAGGCCAGCAACGACAGGAGGTGTCCGTCTCATGGCCTGTCAGAACTGGCAGGCCACCTCTTTCTCTAATATGGGCGGCCACAGCCAGTTGATGGGCTGAGTCTTGTCAGGTGCGGCGCTGCAGATGGTTGGTAGGCTAGGTCTTGTCGGACGTACGTCGTAACCGGTAGGTGGGCCATGTGGGGTCACAGGTGGTAGTGGGCCACATGGGACTGCAAGTGGCAGGTAGATCATGTAGGACCGCAGGTGGTAGGTGGGGCACATGGCGGTTGCAGTCGGTAATGGGCTACGTGGGTGCCAAGGCCGATGCTGGAGTCGGTGCTGAGACCGACACTGGAGTCGGTGTTGAGGCCGACATCGGAGGCGATATTGGAGCCGACTCTGGAGTTGGTGTTAAGGCCGACGCTGGAGTCGGTGTTGAGGCCGACGCTGGAGTCGGTGTCGGGGCCGACGCTGGAGTCGATGCTGAGACTGAGGTTGGGGTGACACATCGAACCATAATGAAGGGTTTTAGTTGTCTGATTTTACCTCCGTTAGTCAACCTCATCCATTAACTGTAACATGGCTGGATCAGCCATATCAAATATTATACATGATTAACAATTTTGTATTTAGAAACTTTTAGATACAAATTATCAGTCTCCCACTATTTATACGGATCTCACATACTTCCCTGTGGAGATGCGATAACCTCTATGCAACTAAGATTCTGAGTGGGTGTTGCGATCTGACCCAATATTAGGCACCTCACCTAACAGTTATTCGTAACCTACAATATTAGATTAGTGGACAACTCTTGTCCAGTACATTTTATATACGATGTAACCCTTGGTCTTTAAGTCATGAGGGCTCACCTAACAGTTATTGCCCACACTACTTGGTTGAGCCTAACCCACTGTTCATGTCAAGTTGAGCCGTCATTAGGACCCTAACCTAACAGTTATTGAGTCTAACCCCAACAAAACTTAGCGACATTTAATTTAAGCATAACTATCATTAGTCCCTCACCTAACAGTTATTGGGCCTGATCTATTCTATACTTACATCAAATGCAA
Source organism: Calamus simplicifolius (assembly GCA_900491605.1). Taxonomy (NCBI): domain Eukaryota; kingdom Viridiplantae; phylum Streptophyta; class Magnoliopsida; order Arecales; family Arecaceae; genus Calamus; species Calamus simplicifolius. The sequence goes on along the minus strand of UESW01003981.1, from coordinate 99,622 downwards.
CAATGAAAGACCTAAGACTCAATATTGACTTGAGGAGGTTTACATTCAAATATCGAATTAAATTAGTCGGCACATCCAATGTCTGACTAATCCGACTCCAGTCAGCCGACTCTTGCCTAACTTGATCAGTAGGAGTTAACACATCTTATGACTAATTTACCTAATTAGCATGGGTGAAGTCAAATCAACAAGCAATCTTATCCACTCAAGACCATCCTACAATGGCCAGGTAAGTAAGATTGGTGGGGTCCTATTTAACTCGCCTTAGACACCAATCGTAATTGGCTAGGTAAGTGAACGAAGCAATTAAAAACCATCTGTCAAGACTTGCCTTAGATACCAAAGTAGTTTAGTCAATAAAATAGATTTTCTATTGAGCCGAGCTTAATCGCTGAGCTATAATCGATCTTGACATAATCAATTCATGTTGAAGTGAGTCGATTTGACCTTCTAATGTTTAGAAATGATTTTGAAACTAGTCGGATCTAATCAGTTTGCTCAAAATCAGTCAAGATTTAACTACTGATCATATTGGGTAACCCTAAATTAGGTCATGTCCTTAGACCCATTTTACCCATCTTAAATCATGTAATATTTAATTTTTAAAACTTCTAACATTGAATTCCATCGTGATTTAAGTAAATTATGAAAGAAATAATTTCTTTATCAATTTGACTAAGTGTCATAGGATGTTTTGACTAGGTTTTAATTTTGATAGTTGTAGATATAACATTTATTTGCAATAATTATTAAAAAATAATCTACAACTATAACATGATTTATCACATAAATCAATAAATAGATCTGATTATATCATGCATAATCCATTAAACCTAATCTACAACTATAACATGATTTATCACATAAATCAATAAACAGATCTTATCGTATCATGTATAATCCATCAAACCTAATCTACAACTATAACATAATTTATCACATAAATCAATAAATAGACCTGATATACATGCATAATCTATCAAACCTTACTCTGATACCACTTTAAAGGTGACCAAATTGATGGATTAGAGCTGTGCCGATGCAATCAGACACATATAGCGAAAGGAATATAATTTAAAATTGTAAAATGAGTAAATAAATTTTAAATCTCATTTAAAATTTATTTTCTCATTATTTGCATTATTTTAGATCAGATCAAATGTTTTGATAAATTTAACATTTAAATCTTACCTGGTTATATTAAACTCTTCAACTGGATCAAAAATACTGATGGATCTTTAAGTCCCATACTGGAGTCGTTCATGCATCCGGCCTCCACGGATATCCAGGCGGCACTGATATTCCTTTGGAGTGGGTGGATCGTCGAGGGCTAGCTTCTTGCAAATCTCCTCTGGTGAAGATGGTGCAGCAAATCCTTTGCTTAATTGCCAAGAAGACTCATAGCCTTCTTCTTCTCAAAAACCATTCTCACACTTTGTTATCTCTCATCCCGTTCTTTTTTTTCAAGGCTGCATCCTCTCCCTTTTTATAGATGGAAGGAAGGGATTGAAGGAACGGACATATGTAGGGGTAAGAATGCTCGGAATGCCCACGCCGCATGTAGAATCCTATTTGTATGCAGCAATTGCAGGGATCAAATCTCCAAATCATGGTGTTTTAGAAGAGAGAGGCTACGAAAGTTTATCTGCACGCTTGATCCAAATAGGGCATGCATCGCTAGATATTCTCTCTTCTAATGCATGGGTTCGAACTCCCATATCAATATATTTTATATTAAATACTTATTTTACTGATTTAGGATAAAAATATTTTCACTCAAGGAAACCAAACCAAAAAAATACCTGATTAGTTAGGGGAAAGACTTAAGATCTTTTGAACATAAGTGGTCATGGGTTCGAACCCCACAGCAGCCCTAAATATAGTTGCCATGTAGTATAATCCTTCTATCAATAGTTCCAACAGAGTGCTAGGTCAAGAATAACTCGTCAAACCCTTAGCACCGGTCATATGCAATATTTGTTTGACTTGAGTTCATCTTGTCATTACTCATGGAAACTCTTTCCATTATCATCTGTTGTGGCCACGAATTCATAAACACGATCTCCTCAACAGCATAGGACTTCTTCCTTTCTACTAGGGCTAATAAACCCCTAACGAATACTTTGCCTAAGAGGTTCAAGGTAATATTTAGTCAAATTACAATAACCCTAATGTGAGTAGCCGAAGTACCATAGGTAGAGGACCACTTACACTACTATATCTCCGAGAAGTCACCGACTGGCTTCTCGTATGATCACGCTTGGTACCGATGTCTTACATCTATCAACATGCTTGCCTTGGTAACTCATACCATATACAAAAGACTCATTCATAGCAAGGCGATCGATGCTCCAGTCGATCGGATCGATCATTGTCCCCATGATTGATCAATTGATTAAGAGCATTTTAGAAGTTAATCTATGATGATATGTGTCTCCAATTTTTAACTCTTGAAAATACATATCATTGACCATCAACCCCATGGACAATATATGACACATCAACATATATGAAAAAAATTGCCTAATAAAATTTATTTATTAATGATGATGATCAAGTAGAAAATAAGTTCCGGATAAAATACAATGTGTAAGCCAATAATTGGCTTTTCAGGGCGCTCATCTAACAAACTTCCACTTGATTTAAAGCCAATTGGCTACAAATCTAAACCCCATCTTCTCAAGATGTGCTTCAGTCTTTTGTTGGCTTAACGACTTCATCAATGGGTATGCCGCATTCGCTATGGAGTCAACTCTTTACACCTTAATATACTTCTCAAGGTATTTGTGTATAATATGAAACCATCTCTAAATATGCTTGGACTTCTGGTGAGACCTAGGCTCCTTAGCTAGAGCTATGGCACTGTTGTTGCAGTACATCGAAATAGCATATGATGACATCACTCCAAGTTCTGCAATAAACTTCTTACACCAGTAAGCTTCCTTAGCAGCTTTCGATGCGGCGATGTACTCTGTCTCTATGGTCAAGTCAACTATGATGGGCTATTTGAAACTTTTCCAACTCATAGCGCCACTATTGCACACGAACACATCCAGATGTAGATCGTCTATTGTTTGAATCGGACATGAAATACGCATCCGAGTATCCTTCAATACGCAACTCAAAACCTTTTCCAAAGACCAAGAACAAATCCTTAGTTCTTTTCAAGTGCTTAAGGATGTTCTTTACAGCAATCCAGTATTCCTTACCCGGATTTGACCGATATATGCTTGTGATACTTACAGCAAATATGCTTGAACTTTTGGTGAGACCTGGGCTCCTTAGCAAGAGTTATGGCACCTATTGTTGTCGCAGTACAATGAAATAGCATCTGATGACATCATTCCAAGTTCTGTTGTTGTCGCAGTACACTGATATCTCCAAATACATCGATATGCTTGGACTTCTAGTGAGACCTGGGCTCCTTAGCAAGAGCTATGGCACTGTTGTTGTCGTGGTACAGCGAAATAGCATCTGATCACATCACTTTAAGTTCTGCAACAAGCTTCTTATACGAGTAAGCTTCCTTAGAGCTTCCGATGCAGCGATGTACTTTGCCTCCATGGTCGAGTCAACTATGATGGGCTGTTTGAAACTCTTTCAACTCATAGCGCTACTATTGCACACGAACACATATCCAAATGTAGATCGTCTATCATTTGAGTTGGACATGAAATAAATACTCAACTCAGAATTTTCTCCAAAGACCAAGAACAAATCCTTAGTTCTTTTCAAGTACTTAAGGATGTTCTTTACAGCAATCTAGTATTCTTCACCTGGATTTGACTGATATCTGCTTGCGACACTTACAGCAAGAGCAATATCAGGTCATGTACATAACATGGCATACATGAGACTCCCTATTACTGAAGCATAAGGGATCCGGCTCATGCATTCAACCTCCTCAAGTGTGCTAGGACGCATTTTCTTGAAGAAATGAATATCATATCTAAATGGTAGAAAACCTCTTTTGAAGTTTTCCATGTTGAACCTCTTCAGCATATTTTCTATGTACATATGCTGCGATAAGTCAAGTATCCTATTAGGTCAATCTCTATGAACTTTTATATCTAATATAAAGGATGCTTCTCCTAGGTCTTTCATCGAGAATTCTTTAGATAACCACCTCTTGACCAATATCAATATGGGGATATCATTCCCAATCGGGAGTATATTATCTACATATAGTACGAGGAAGGTGATAATACTCCCACTGACCTTCTTGTACACAAATGATTTGATCGCATCATTGAATCGAGTATTCCAATTTCAAGAAGCTTGCTTTAATGCATAAATAGACCTTTGCAGCTTGTAGACATGATAATCACTATCACTGGATGTGAATCTTTTCAACTGTTCCATATAGATATCTTCCTCAAGATATCCATTCAGAAAGGTCGTCTTCACATTCATCTGCTAGATTTCATAGTAATGAAATGCTACAACAGCAAGTATGGATGGATTTTAGCATGGCTACTGGCGAAAAGGTATTCTGATAGTCAACACCTTTGCTGACTATAACCTTTCGCAACAAGCCTTGCCTTATAGGTCTCTACCTTGCCATCTACACCTATTTTCCTCTTATAGATCTATTTACACCCAATGGATACTATAGCCTCAGGTGGATCCATTAGAGTCTAAACTTGATTTGAGTGCATGGAGCCTATCTTTGACTTCATCGCACTTAACTACTTTTCGAAATCAATGTCTAACATCGCCTTGTCATAAGTTCTGTGATCATTCAGTTAATCCCCATCTCCCAAAGGAACATTTCCTCAATCTCCTTCTGTACTATATCTCTAAGTACCTTTTAGGAGGCCGAGAGACTTTACCTGATCTACGAGGTGGTGGAGCAATTGTACAAATAGGACTACTAGGCTCACCATGATCTGTAGCTAACTGATCTTCAAAGAAACTCTCTTCGAACCTTACAACCTTGCCACTACCTTCATCTTGAATGAATTGTTCTTCTAAAAAAATAGCATGTCGGCTTACAATTACACTGTGATCCTCAGGGTAGTAAAAATAATATCCCATTGACTCTTTGGGATATCCAATAAAACGAGCTCTATCAGATCGATCCTCTAACTTGTCCACCATATTTCTCTTGACATAAGCAGGACATCCCCAAATCTTGAGAAAACCAAGCCTTGGCTTCTTACCATGCTAAATCTCATAAGGCATGAAAGAAACAGATTTAGAGGGACCTCGATTCAGAATAAAGATTGTTGTCTATAAAGCATGTCCCCATAAAAACAAAGGTAGGTCAGTAAAACACATCATGGACCAAACCATATCTAATAAGGTCCTATTTCTCCTTTCGAACACCCCGTTGAGCTGAAGCATGTGAGGTTGAGCCCATTAAGAGATAATGTCATGTTCCTTAAGATAACCCAGGAACTCCACACTAAGGTATTCACCTTCTTGATCTGATCGAAAATCTTAATGAATTTTCCTGTTTGTTTCTCATCTTATCTGAATTTTTTGAACTTTTCAAAAGCTTCAGACTTGTGTTTTATCAGAAACATATACCCATACCGTGACAAATCATTGGTGAAGGTAATGAAGTAAGAGAAGCTTCCCCTGGCCTGCACATCGAATGGGTCGCACACATCAGTGTGTACCAGGGCAAGTAACTCAATGGCCCTTTCCCCATGTCCAACAAAAGGAAGCTTGGTCATCTTACCCTGAAGACATGACTCATTTATTAGAATTCAGTGTGAGCTCAAGGAGCAAAGGATTCCGTCTTTTTCTAGTTGGTTAAGTCTATCTTCACTGATATGACCTATCCTTAGATGTCAAAGATATTTCTGATTCAAATTATTTTTAGGACGCTTTTTACTAACGACATTCATTGAATGCTCGTTCAAATCTACTTCAGCATCAGCATGCAAATGATAAAGACCATTAATTAAAAGAGCTTTTGTAACTACTTTATTTTCAAAATAAATAGTACAAAAGTCTTTATTGAATTTAAAGACAAATCCATCCTAGACTAGCATAGAGACAAAAATCAAAATTTTGCTAGCTTCAAGTACAAAAAAGTAATCTTTTAAATCTAACCTAAATCCTAACGATAATCTCAGAGGGAATATCCCTACAGCAACAGCAGCAACTCTTGCTCTATTACCTATACGCAGGATCATCTCTTCTTCCCTCAGCCTTTTACTATCTACGAGACCCTACATTGTAGTGCATACATGAGCACTTGAACCAGAATCTAAGACCCAATTGGAAGTAGAAGTTACCATTAAGTTAAACACAATAACGAGCATACCTACAGAAGGTCCAACAACCTTTGCTTTCTTCAGATCAGCCAGGTAGACAGGATAGTTCCTCTTCTAGTGGCCCACAACATTATAATGAAAACATTTTTCTTTGTCTGCTACAGCCCTGTTTCGAAGCTTTCTTCTTGGGTTTGTTTTCTTTCTTCTGTTTCTTAGCAGACTTCTTTTTACCTAGAGACTTTCTCTTGGATCTGGAAGCTTGCTCAACAGTAAGAACATAATCCCTTGAACTTTTCAAGGTACCCTCAGCAATGATCAACACAACACATTTAGTAACACAAGCAAGGTGTAATCCAGCTTGTTTATATTGTAGTTCATAATGAACTGTCCATATGAATTAGGAAGGAAATGAAGAATCAAATCCACCTCTAAACGCGTTGTGCGACTCTGCTCATCATGCATTTTGGTGTTAAAGACTCTTTGAAACCTCTAAACGCGTTGTGCGACTCTGCTCACCATACAACTCTTGAAGATGAGTTAGAATAGCCTTAGCAGTTGGCATGTCTTCATACTGGCTTTACAACTCATTGGACATTAAAGCCAACATGTAACACCTAACCTTATTGTCCTCATCCAGCCACTTCTCAAGTGCAATCCTTTGCTCATTCGTATGACAAGCTGTCAAAACTAGTGTTTCTTGGTATAGGACATGAAGAAGCTTTTCTGAGCTTAAAACAATCCTTAAGTTTCTGAACCAATCCTTAAAATTTATACCAGTAAGGTGATTTAACTCTAGATACGAGATAAAGGGTTTGAGGCAGATATAATGAAATCAATGCAAAGAGTTGAAATTTCTAATTAGATGTTGTACATGATCAACAATTTTGTATTTAGGGACTTCTAGACACAAATTAACAATCTCCCACTATTTACACGGATCTCACACACTCCCCTGTGGACATGCAAGAACCCCTATATGACTAGGGTTCCTAATGGGTGTTACAGTATGACCCAATATAGGGTACCTCACCTAACAGTTATTGGTAACCTATAATATAAGATCAGTGGACAACTCTTGTCTAGTACATATCATGTGCGATGTAACCCTTGGTCTTTAAGTCATGAGAGCTCACCTAATAGTTATTGCCTATACTTCTTAGTTGAGTCTAACCCACTGTTCATGCTAGGCTTTGCTTAGGATCCTCACCTAACAATTATTGGGTCTAACCCCAACTAAACTTAGCGACATCTAATGTAAGTATAACTATCATTAGTCCCTCAGCTAATAGTTATTGGGCCTAACCCATTTTATACTTAATCAAATGCAACAATGGAAGACCTAAGACTTAATATTGACTTGGGAAGGTTTAGGTTCAAGTCTCGAATTAAATTAGTTAGCACATCACATGTCTGATTAATCCGACTCCAGTCAGCCAACTCTTGCCTAACTTGATCAATTGGAGTTAACACATCTTATGACTGACTTACCTAGTTAGTATGGGTGAAGCCGGATCAACAAGCAATCTTATCCACTCAAGACCATCCTACAATAGCCAAGTAAGATCGGTGGGATCCTATTTAACTTGCCTTAAAGACCAGTAGAAATTGGCTAGGTAAGTGAACGGAGCAATTACAAACCACCAATCGAGACTTGTCTTAGACACCAAAGTAGTTTAGTCGAATATAATAGACTCCCTGTGGAACCGAGCTCAACCGCTGAACTACAATCGGTCTTGACATAATCAACTCATATTGGAGTGAGTCGATTTGATCTTCTAACATTTAGAAATAATTTTGGACCCAATCTGGCCTAATCAATTTACCCAAAATCAGTCAGGGTTTAACTATTGATCATATCAGGCAACCCTAAACTAGGTCATGTCCTTAGACCCATTTCACCCATGTTAAATCACGTAATATTTAATTTTTAAAACTTCTAATATTGAATTTCATCATGATTTAAGCAAATTATGGAAGAAACAATTTCTTTATCAATTTGATTATGTTTCATAAAATGTTTTGACTAGGTTTCAATTCTGGTAGTTGTAGATATAACATTTATTTGCAATAATTATCAGAAAATAATATACAACTATAACATGATTTATCACATAAATCAATAAGCAAATCTGATCATATTATGCATATTCCATCAAACTTAATCTACAACCATCAAACCTTATCTACAACTATAAGATGATTTATCACATAAATCAATAAATAAACCTGATCATATCATGCATAATCCATCAAACCTTGCTCTGATACCACATTGAAGGTGACCGAATTGATGGATTAGGGCTGTGCCGATGCAATCAGACACAGACAGCGAAAGAAATGCAATTTAAAATTTTAAAATAAGTAATATTCAGGAATGATCTCAAGCTTCTATAAGGTGGTGGACAGCTAAAATCACATGTAAGATGAGTTAGGTGACGGTATAGATCTTGATAGGAGCAAAAAAGGGTTTGGAACTGGAACGGATATTCTCTTATATCAGAAGATAATGTGCGAATGTGGTTATGCATAACAAAGAGGAAGGGTAACTGTGGAATTACTTCAGAAGAGAGCATGGAAACATTCAACTCATCTTCAGTTTTCCTTTATGGAAACTGAATGTCACAGCAAAAGCTAGCTTTGTTCCCACATTCATGGGACATGTAAAATCCCCTGTAGCTAGACAAGACTACCTAAAGATGCTAAAATATTCCTTGGTCATACACAGAAATATAACTGTTGGGCCTGGGGTGGTGCTATCAAGGCCCAGGAAGGCTAACTTGTATTGGGCTGGGTATGGGTCCAAGGGTTGATATTAAATTAAGTCACGGGTGTACATAGGTTTGGGGATTGGTTTAATCTCATTAAGTTAGTCCATGGGAGTTTTGTTGAGTCTAGGCCTAGCCCATTTGGTGAATGTATTTGAAACCTTAGTCTCTAGGATTTAGATGGAATAGAACAGATTTCTTTCTCCCAGTCCTCTCTGATCGCCCTATCTCTTCTTCCTTCTCCTTATTCCTCGTCCTCTTCCTACCGTGAAGTGAAGATTCGGCTTCAGGAATGACTTCATGGGTTAGTTCCCTTTCCCAGGAATGAAGTTGCACACTTCTGTGGCCTTTATGGGAAGAAGCCTCGCATGGGCTTCCATGGAAAGAAGCCTCATGGACTTCCATGGATGCGTGAAGCCACGATGTGGAGGGGGCTCCTCTAACGTTTCACGGGAGTTCGTGGGGGAATGTGAGAAGGGACACGGTGGGGGAGGCACGGTGGGGGGGAGGTCCAAGTCAACAAGAAAGTCAAAATGACTTCGGAGAATTCCAACACGGAAAGGGGTTGTGGCTTGGTGCTTTGAACCAAGAACCTAAGGGGTTCAAGGACAAGTTATCGCTACACTATTGATCTTGGCAACAAAGGGTGAAAGCTCAAAATACTTCTCAAGCGAGGTTGATCTCAATGCGGTTCATCAAGGACTAAACCCCAATGGTTGGTATCAGAGCCAGGTTCAAGAAGTTATTTGGATATATTTAAAGGGCTGAAAAATTTTAGCAAGGCCTCATCGGGTACTCTCTATTTTCTGAAATATTTTGTGCTATTTTTAGTTGAAATCTAGCCATAGGTAGTAGCATAAAATTAAATTTTGAGAAGTTTGATGGAAAGGAAAGTTTCTCCATGTGGAAAGTTTGGGTAAAGGACCTTGTGCAACAGGGTTTAGATCTGACTTTGGAGGAAAGACCAGATGGAATGATAGATAAGCAATAGATGTCGTTGAAGAAGAAAGCATGTTCAGCGATCATAGGATATCTGACAGATTCAGCCCTTTATTCAATGTTGGAGAAGACCCCAAAGGGACTCTGATCAAAGTTGCACACCCTGTATATGGGGAAAAAATGTGCAATAAGTTGATGTTGAAGAAGCGCCTCTACAGCCTTTGGATGTCAGAAGGTGGAGATGTGCTGGGCCATATCCAGGTGTTCGACTAGATGAGCAATGAATTACTGAATGTCGGGATCAAGATGAAGGAAGATAAGGTGCTATTGTGTTCACTGCCAACATCATATATGACTCATTGGTTATGATGCTGCTCTATGGAAAGGAGATCAATTTCTATGAAGATATTGTCTTGGTACTTCGGACGAATGAGCAGAGAGAGAAGATGACCAAAAAAGCTATTCCCTAGGAGGGTCTATCAGTCAGAGAGTCAGGCAAAGGCAGGGATAAGAGCAGGCCTAGGAGGCGGTTAAAGTCCAAAAAGGCTAAGTACTACAAGTATGGTGAGATAGGACATTTTAAAAGGGATTGTCCTACGAGAAAAAATCAGATGAGAGAAGGAAGGATCTAAATATGTGAGTACAATTGCAGGGCAAGAGGTAAAGGATGATCTCTTGGTGGTATCAGATGGTCACAGGCACAATACAGAGGTGTGGACCTTGAATTCAGCTTATTCTCATCATTACACTCCCAACCGGTCATGGTTCAGCACTTACACAGAGGTTGATGAAGGGTGACTCTTGGAGATCACCCTTGCAAGGTGGCAGGGATTAGCACAGTGAAGGTGAGGATGTTTGGTGGCATGGTACGCACTCTTACTAGCATGAAGCATGGCCCAAAACTCAAAAAAAATTTGGTGTCACTGGGGTACCTGAAGCAGACTGGATACAGTTTCAATAGTCATGCCAAGAGTGAGTTCTGAACATCTCCAATGGAGCTATGGTGGTGATGAGAGGGAGAAGGCTAAAAAACAACCTATACGGGTTGAAGGGCTATATGGTGACTAGAAAATTTGAGGCAGCAGCTATAGAACAGAATCCTCGGGATGTGTACAGGATGTAGCATTATCGCCTAGGCCACATGGGAAACAAGGGATAAAAGACCTGAGAAAGAGAGGGCTGATTCCAGACCTGAGTAGTGGAGATATGAAAATCTGTGAGCCATGTCAGATGAAAAAGCAGAGGTGAGTGCAGTTCTTGGTCAGCACAGCTAGGAGTGTAGAACCCCTGGAGCTAGTACACATGGATGTTTGGGGACCAGCCCCGATTTCTATAAGGAATGAGGCCATATACTTTTTGATCCTAATAGATGATTTCTCAAGGAAGCAGTGGATCTACTTCATAAAGGAGAAATCAAAGGTCTTCACTAAGTTCAGAATCTAGAAGGCTGAGGTGGAGGAGCAGGGTAGGAGTGTAAAGTATCTAAGGTCAGACATGGTAGAGAATACACCAGTAGAGAGTTTCAGAGATTTTTTGAGTGGGGCATAAAAAAGGCACTTCTCGGTGATGGAAACTCCTCAAAAGAAAGGGGTGGCTGAGAGGATGAACATAACACTGTTAGAAAAAGCAAGATGCTTGAGCCTACAGACAGGGCTTCCAAAGATGTTCTGGGTTGATGCAATAGATGTAGCCAGCTACTTGGTCAATCGATCACCGCACACCTGATTAGATGCAGGCATTCCAGAGGAGATATAGTCTGGAGGGAAGACAAGCCGAAACCATCTGAGGGTGTTTGGATGCATGATATATGTGCATGTTGGTACTGGAGAGTGGAGTAAGTTGGACGCCAGGTCTAAGAAGATGGTGTTCCTGGGCTACCTGCGTGGAATCAAGAGGTATCGACTGTAGGATACCTTATAGAAGAAGGTTGTCATCAGCAAGGATGTGACCTTCAATGAAAGCTCGATTTTTCAAAGCAGAGATGGTATAGATGCATAGCAGGGACTGCAGGAGGTGGAACACAGTAACACTAGTCAAAATGACCTCCTACACAGTCATGCCATTTGCTAGTAGATCAGGAGGATTTGAGATTCAAGTGGAAAGGCCTGACAGAGGGGTTAGAAGCCAGAAAGTTCAGCAGGATGCAGCTGAGCAGAGGACTTCGGAGGATGCAGCTGGGCAGGGGACTGATACTGGGATCGCACTGCACAGGCCCAAAGAAACGTGCGACCACCAGTTTGATACGGCTTGAGAATTCGATGTCATATGCCCTGGTGACAACGAATGAAGACCCTTATACCAATCAGGAGGCTATGGAGAGCCAGAACAGCCAGGATAGAGATAGATAGGTCCAAGCTATGGCAGAGATGCAGGTTATAGCAGAGATGCAATCTCTCCATAGAAATGGCATGTGGCAGATGGTCCAATTACCACAAGGGAAGAAACCCATTGGTTACAAATGAGTTTATTAACGCAAAAAAAAGCCTTCAGAACAAAGGGGTATCGAGTACAAGGCAGGAGTAGTGGCCAAAAAATACTCTCGGAAGGAAGGCTTCGACTACATAGAGCCGATTGAAGAAGATGGAGTGGAGCTGGTGAAGGTACATACCCAGAAGAATCCAGTAGATGCACTGATCAAGGTTCTTTCACGGGACAGCTTTCGTAGGGATGCAGCTGATGGACACGACGGATGTGCTGAGGCCTTGAAGCACCAAGATGAAGATTGTTGGGCTTGGAGTGGTGCTATCAAAGTCCAGGGGGCTAACTTATATTGGGTTGGGTGTGGGTCCAAGGGTTGAGATTAAATCAAGTCACGGGTGTACATGGGCTTGGGGATTAGTTTAATCTCATTGGGTTAGTCCATGAGAGTTTTTTTTAAGTCTGGACCTGGCCCACTTGGTCGATGTATTTAAACCCTAGTCTCTAAGGTTTGGATGGAATAAAGCAAATTCTTTTCTCCCAATCCTCTCTGATCAGCCTATCTCTTTTTCCTTCTCCTCCCAACTCTTCATCCCCTTCCTGCTATGACATGAAGATTCGGCTTCAGAAACGACTTCGTGGGTTGGTTCCCTCTCCCAGGAACGAAGTCGCACGGTGCCTTCCTAGGTTCCAGCTTCCGTGGGCTTTGTCGGAAGAAGCCTCACACAGGCTTTCATGGAAAGAAGCCCCGTGGACTTCCATGGATGCGTGAAGCCATGGTGTAGAGGGGGCTCCTCCAGCGCTTCACGGGAGTTCGTGAGGGAATGTGAAAAGGGACACGGTGGGGGGGAGGTCCAAGTCAACAAAAAAGTCAAAGTGGCTTGGGAGAATTCCAACAGGGAAAGGGGTTGTGGCTTGGTGCTTTGAACCTGGAACCTAAGAGGTTCAAGGACAAGTTACCGCTACGTTGTTGATCGTTGGCAACAAAGGGTGAAAGCTCAGGGTACTTCTCCAACGAGGTTGATCCCATTGCAGTTTATCAAGGACTAAACCACAACAATAACATCATAGGAGAAAAGAAGCCTTTTTAAGAGCAAGAAAAACAAAACTATGAGACCCTAATCAACATGAACAGCATGCCTCAGTCCTCCTCACTCCTAAGTGCAGATCTGAGCCCAATATTTGACTAGAAAATGAACCATGGCCAAGTCAACCAAACACATGCTTCAAGTCTATATGGATCTCCAGATCTTGGATCAACTATCTTCCTATAAACATTATAATCAGTGATCTGGCATGTTGCCTGTTTTGTTGCTGAGCTTGTATCTGTTGTTTCTGCCCAATTATATCAACAAACTTACTAAATTAGTCTCCAGTATGTTCCTTATAAGCTCTAGGCACCAAATAAATTCAACTTTTAGAAATGCGGCCAGCGCTGTTAGATCATCCAAAGCCAAAACAGCTGTTTTGGTCTTTCGGGTGTCTGTATCACATCTTTTTCAATAGATATAGCTCCTCTCTTTTCCAACCTTATGATCAATTCTAATCTGAAATTTCCTTACTCTTTCCATGGTCCCTTTCGACAACCTTTACAGATATCCATGTTAGTTCATGTACCATATCTAACATTCTAGCACTCCTAGTAGAACTCTTATATTGCTCATGCCACCTCCACAAATTTCTAATCCACTAAACCTATTTACCTGATGCAGAAAAGCTTATATCCATGATGCTACAACATGAAACCATCTTCCTTCTAGTTTTGCATGCTCTTTAAAAGTTCAGAATATGTCATCTGTCCCTGGCTCTCTCCCACTCTTCCAAAAGAATATTTGAACGAGGAGCTCAATTTGTCATGCAGATGGAACTGTAATAATGAGCAAGTAAAGCTAATAGATATATAAAGTAACAGAAGTTTAGACAACACGGCTGCTATGAGAACAACAATGCCTATAAGAGTTAAAACTCTGCTTTTCTTCTTATGCATGCTTACCACCTGTTAAGTAGTGAAAAATTGATGAAGTGATTGGACATAAAGAAAAAACTGCCATCTAGCTAGATTTAGAAAATAGATGTCTTTCATCCTTTGCATCAATGTTTCATCTAATATACAAATATATGAGTCCTTTAAAGAATCCTTCAAAAAACCAATTTTTTTAAAAAAAAAACCTAGTGCATTATTATCTTCACTTAGCACAGACTTGTCAGACAAAATCTATAAAATCATGAAGTAGAAAAGGGGGAAAAATTAAAAAAAAAATCAGGAGATTATAATGTGTGCGCAAATGTTTCTGAAGCACCAGCATTTAGTAAGTCAAATAAATTCAAAAACAAAGCTATGCCATTATTGAGGATCAGAAAGAGGAAATTACAGTTGGCACAGCCAAAGTCAGGCTCGCATTTGTACCCCTCCACAGTCTAGAAAATCCTTCCTGTAAAATTTACTCCTTTTTGATTGACATGAAACATGCTGATATATAACTTAGTGCAAAAATATAACAGAAGAGACACCTGAAGGCCACAGAAAAAAGATATCTCATGCAACTAGCTAAGACTATAAAATATAAATAGTTGATTTACCTGTCTAATGACCTTGTAGAATACATCCAGTGTTCCCCTGTACTGAAAACAGTCAGGAGGACAGACTGACCCTGAACCATGGATTCCACCTGGGTTGCATGATGGGTGACATCGCATCTGGACAAAATATTTCAAAGCCAATGGTTTCAAATAAAGTATGTGACAGAGAAAAGGCACAACCTGTAGTTCTAATTGAAAGGTGGAAAACAGATCATGCAGTAAACATAAATAGTCAATTAAAAAACAGCAAAAAAGTGCAATTACAAATAAGTGGCACACAAGCACAGCGCAGACATATCAGATGGTGGTGTTGTTACTTAAAGAAAGGTTCCAAATGATAGACGTGAAATAACAATAACAGGTTTAGTTTTTTTTAAAAAAAAAATTCCATACAAAAGGTCTATAGTTTCAAATAGAGGACCTTTCATGAGCATCGGACAAATTTCTTGGAATATTTGGGGGAAAGACACTTTCATAAAGTAACTGTCAAACATAATAATAGCATAAAAGCATATTTTGAAATCTATTGGTGTTCCTCGCCTTGCCAGCAAATCCTAAAGCAGCCACAATTTATGAATCAACTACTACAGATGTAGTTCTATTACATATAATTTAGCCAAATCATCATGTTTTACCCTGTTCCAATTTTAAAAATGTGAAACTTCATTTTTCCTTGTTACCCTCATCACAGACAAATCTAACCAGTAATTCAGTTTACCTTTCAAACTGTTCTCTTACATATACAAATGCCAAATATATATATATATATATATATATATATATATATATACGGCTTACAGCATATTGTTGTGAAAGGTTATATGGTACTCCAGCTGCTTGTGCCTGCAATCTTGTCTGCAACAAAGAGGCAAGGAATCTGTCAGAATCCAGCAGAGAAAACTACATCTACAGGGTATACTCAAAGCATAAAATATTATACTCAATGAATTATTATAACAAAAGCAGGAAATGGAAAAATTATACCACTTGCAAGACCTATTATTACAAAATGACCCTACTATACCAGTCAAAGAAATGAGACTCCCTAAGTATTCCCGCAAAATGGAGGACATAGTGATTACTAATTAACCTCTTGACCCAAAAAAAGGGTTCAGCTCCATATACCCAAAA
The DNA here is from genome assembly GCA_900491605.1 of Calamus simplicifolius. Classification (NCBI taxonomy): domain Eukaryota; kingdom Viridiplantae; phylum Streptophyta; class Magnoliopsida; order Arecales; family Arecaceae; genus Calamus; species Calamus simplicifolius. The sequence continues at coordinate 83,562 of UESW01003981.1, read as the reverse complement.
GCAAGATCCTATCTTCTGGAGCTAAATAAATAGTAATTGAGGAAAAAAAAATACTAGTCTTCACATGCTCCCTGTGGTGCAGGAGGAAATCATAAGAAGATCCTGTGGAAAGCACAAGAATCTTGCAGCCAGATATTTGTTTTAATACAAATGCATTTGGCTGCATGCAGTTGCAGATCTGCAAAACAGAGCAAATATTATTTAGACTTGAGTTCAGCATTATCTATTTAATTAGGGAATTTGTTTTTATATTCTATTTTCTGAAATATGTTCCTGAGAAATTGATGAATTGTTTCTATAATTGCCAGTCCCATGCACCTGTTCCTACCCCATTTTAACCACCACTGTGGATGAATTCAAGCACAACTGTTTGAAAGATCCATATAAATTAATCATCACTAGCACTGCCACCATGGACCTCATTGTTGACTCTGAACATCTCATTCTAGTAAAATCCCAATAAACACTGCTCACAGGGACAGGCTCAGACACAACCATGGTCCAACCACTAGCAGCTGCATCATCACCACATTAAGCAGCCCATGGTGGTTTAAGAGAGGTGCAATTATTTGAAAGCAGCACAATGGCAAGGGGTAGAGGCTTCAGTTTTTGCAAATTGAAAACATCAAAATGGAAAGTGGCAACCATATTTTTCCTTTCATTTTTCCATAGCTTCAACAGAATTTCAACTCAGGTGTTTGAAAAACCTTGGGATTTAAAGGCTTACGGTATGGATCATTAGTGTCCTTGCAAGGCATGATGACATGTTAAACTAGCAATAACAAAAGAACACCAAGATATTCCAACAAACAAACCTTAGAAACACCACGAGGGAAGATTGACATGTTCTATAATAAGATGCATCGAGTAAACCAATCTACATTGTGTAAGATTCAAGATTCAAGAACATTAAATTAGTCATTAAGATGTCTTGAAACAAAGAATTCATCAATAAGATAAAACTTCTTAACAAGAAAATGCTGTAAAGTGTCGCTAGAATAAATTCTTTACAACCAAAAAACATCTCAAGTAGAGATCGACTGGCTCTATGATAACAGGCAGCAAGTGAAGCAATCCACGTCGTCAAAGATTCAAGAATTCTTTGCTTCTCCAAAGATTCAAGAATACTAAATGATTAGTGATTACACGTTCACAAGAAAATTTTCTCAAGAAGAGATAAAGCTTATAAAAGAAGAAAATGGTGATAGCTAACATGTGGGATACCTTAGCGACATCAAGAGGATTCACGAGGATTGCAGAGAGGATGGCAGCTCCAGCAGCAGAGATGGCTCGCTCGCCGAAGCCCAGGTCGGCGTCGGACGACGACCAGCGGTGAACGGACGAGGCCTCCGATGTCGGCATGTTCGTCGCTTGATCAACCGGTTCACAATACCAGGCTAATTAACTGTACAGAAAAAAAAAATTAGAAAAAAGGGCTCACGTTGCGAATCACAAAAGCAAGGAACGGGAGGGAGACAAGAGAAAGGAACCCTGAATACTAGTGAAAATCTTGGTGCGGTTGAGAATTTTTCACCACTTTCTTTGGACGCGCTGGAAGGGAATATTTCGTTCTTTTGTGAAAGAAGAGGAGTCGTGGAACGATCTGGAACGGGAGAAGGTTAGGTCGAAGGTGAGCGCGGCTTCTTGTGACACGACTCTCATGTTGGAATCAGAGGGGAGGAGGAGGTTCGTTCTTTCTGCAAGCAACGAATACCATTCAAATCAGACACGGAATCGCTTCGAGATGTACACATGACACAGTTCCCACTCAAATCAGACACACACGGATTCGCTTCGAGATAAGCAACCCGGAGACCGCGGCCGTTGGGAAGACGAGCCAGACCGGGCGGTCGTATTGCAGCCACCGCCTTGTACATTCGGATAAGCAAGCGGTTAGGGACCCGTTTAGCTTTCCAACATGATTTCCTGAGAGGGACCCGTTTGGCTTTCCAACATGATTTCAAGGCAACCATGAATGAGCGCTTGGTTGGCTGGCACAGGCACCGGGTCAGCCACCTTGCATCGAGGAGGCTCTTCCTGATACGAGCCTCAATTTTAGACGGCTGGATTAACAGGTAACCGTCAACTTACCGTCCATAAAAAAAAAAAATAACTCACAAAAATAAGATCCCCAGCATACTACAAATCATCTTTTAAGTGAACTCTAAGGAAATCCTAAGTAATTGATATCAAGTTGCCAGTAGGGATGTAATCGAGCTAAGTCGATGCAATGCCAAGCTTAAGTTCGATCAGTTCTAAATTTGAAGCTCGAAACTTGACTCAAGCTCAATCAAGTTTCTTATTTAAAGCTCAAAATCAAGCTTAATAAAATACTTGATATAATCGAGCTCAACTCGAATTTATGTATATAAATTTAAAAAATAATTTTTAAATTTAAATAAAATTTATTCTTAACTAAAAATTCAAAGAAGTCTAAGATTTACAAGAACAATGATAATATAGTTAAAATAATATTGTAAATATAAATAATTATAATAATAAAATTATGTAAGCTTAATTAAACTCGCAAACTTTTTTAGCCGAGTATTTTAATACTTGAACTTATCTCGATAATATGCTCGAGTAGCTCAAGCTCAACTCAATAAGTAGCGAATCGATTTCGAATATTTTTTGAGTCGATTTCTAGTTACTCATAAGCTGTCTCGACTTAGTTACACCCCTAGTTGCTAGGCATCCAAATAAATTTTTAGAGAACTATTTTTTATTTATTGAATATGCCATTTATTTCAAAGGAGAAGAAAAGTTTGAACGTTAAAATGATCGCCTTCCAAGAAGGCATGTTTGTCCATTATCACCTGAATTTAGGCTAGCCCCTGTAGTCCCTCATGAGTAAATCAACGCAGGAAAATTAGCAGCCAAAATTCACAACTGATGCCCTAAACCAAAGCCATTAATAAGCATTGCAATGTATTATTAGAGCTAATTGAATAATTCAGATGAAAGACACTCGGAGTAGTTAGCAAACTACTTGTAAAATTCCAAAATTTCTCTTTATTTTCCCTTGGTGGCAACAATCCCACCAATACGCCTCAGCCATTTTCTACTGGTAGTCCTACCAGCAATGATATTCATCGCTTGTCCTTGCTTTTTGGAACCTCTGCTGCGTGACTCTGTCCAGCCAACGTAAACTTCTTCACTTTCTGGGCATAAGAAAAAATATATAGACATCAGCAGACCTACAGTTCAATTAATAGCAAGACATTGTGGAAAAGCACTACCTTGGATTAAAGAAATGGGAACACAGAGAAAATTATTTTGCACCATATGATGTAAAGGTTTATAGCCCAAAAAAAACAATTTGTCCGCAGAGAAATTCACTTAAGAAAAGGCATTTATGTTTATCATATCAGATTCACATGTCAATAATATCCACACCTTCGGTTGCAGTGCAAAGAAAAAGAAATGACAGGTACTCAGAGTATCAATGCATCAATTTTGAATTCTTCGAGCCAGAAGCCATAGTGCCTTTACAGATGAATCACCAAATTGAATATTTCTCACTTAACTCCACCAAAACAAGTTCTTAGTTTCCAAAAGAATTGCAGTTATAAAAAGATAACTTACTGAGAATCAGCACTTCTCTTTCTCTGCTCCAATAATCCCTGCAGCTTGTGTCATTACCTTCTATTTCACGCTTCCTAAACCTTATCAAATTACAATATATGACAGCATCCAATTCCATGCATGAGGCAAAACAGCGAACATGAACTGCAATTTTAATCTTTATTTGCATTGACATAGCTTGGTTTTATCTCATGACATTGAACAATATCTTCAAAATGTTCCTGTTCCTGTTATTATTGTCCTAAAACAATCAACAGACTTGTCAAAAACAACAAGCATTAAGAACAATGCCACTAGGTGAAGAGAAAGTTTTCTTCATCCTACTCCTGGATGAATAGGTTAACTCAAGCAAGCAGGCTCCCCACATTAGCAGCACTTAATTTGGTCTCATTAATTAAGAGACAGCTAAAGAGCCCTCATTTCATTTCTTTAAGTAATACAAAAATAATCGCTGGCATGCTTTGAAGTCCAGTGGATTTTATGCATCCTAATGTTAAAGTCAGAAATAAGAGTTGTTCTAGATGTTGGAAAACAAAATTTTGCACCACAAATGCATGAAAGGGCATTTATTGAGAAGTCAAATGAAGCAGAGCAAATATAAGGGTTACCTAACTTAACAGCTTCCACAAGATTGACTAAAGAGAAGGGGGGGTGTGAATTTACGATTATAAAAGATAAACCCAACAGGGAAGAATGCTAGATGACTTGGGACAGACTTTCCTTTAAAAAGAGTATCACGCAATAATCCATGATGGAAAGAAAAACAAAGGGGAGATACTATATTGTAGCTGTTAACGTTCGGCCGTTTCCACGCCAATGTTATTAAAAAAAAAAAAAAAGTTTCAAACGCTCGGCCGTTTAAAAATAAAACGGCCGAACGTTCGGCTGTTTTAAATATAAAAATAAATAAATTCCCTAGCAATTAAAAAAAAAATGTTTTGACCGTTTAAAAAAAAAATCTATAAATAGGGTTTCAAAGGTTAAAAATTTTAGGGTAGAACCACAACAAGTTTTTTGTTTCTACATTTCAGTTTTTTGTTTCTTCAAATTGTGTTGAAGATAGCTGATTGACGTTCGTTGAGATCGTGCCGCCGGCGAACGTAGGAGTTCAGGCTCTCAGGTTGTACCTTGGAGGAGGGTTGAGGTCCAAAGTTCTTCGCACGAGAAGCGGGCCGGTTCTCCTTTAGGGCTATGGTTGAAACCGCCTCCCAGGCCTGACTTTTAACTCATTCTTATTTTGAGTTTTCATTTTCTACTGAATATAATCAGCCACTCACACACTACTGATTTATTTTCATATATAAATATGCATTGATATATTGCAAGGATGAAAAAATAAATTTATTTTTACTTTTAAAATTTATTTTGTTACTTAAAATTTTAACAATATAAAGGAGAACCGTTAATAATTATTCACTTTGGAAAACATAATGTGTAAGCATAATATCATCTATTTTGCAACATCATTTTTCATTCCATGACATAATCTCTATTTCAACTTCATTTCGCAATCCGAAAATCATTAACTAAGTTCTTTAGCTGCATTAAGCTCTCTAACTGATAGTCATCGAAAGTCAATCACATAAGCATCCACCATAAATCATGCACTACATTGTATTTGCATTAGAATCTCCAAGATGAGTTTCCAAAAACACTCGGATAGGTCAGAAAGAACCACCAGACTATACTCAGCCAAAAAAATATTGGGGCGATCATAAATGAGAGAGAGCAGAATTAAATTCCGTGGTTTTATGAAGAAACTTATGATTCACAGAACTAGGGAGATTAGTGGTGATGGTGATGCTTTCATTCCAGCATAGTTATAACAAGGTGACTCACCTTCTGGACCTTCATGTCCTATCACATATCCGCTTCCTTGGCTTCCCATAGGAACCCAAAACTGATTTTCATCAGCTTAATTTGTTAATTGGTAATGGATTGGATGACATTTATTTCTCAATTCAAATCTACCTTGCTCATAGTTTGTATATTTAAATAATGGAGATAGCCAAGAAAAGCAAGAAACTGTCTCTAGCCTAAACAAACAAAATCTTTTCGCATCCAACACTATTACCTGACCATTTCTGTCATCTAGAGATTTGCTTGACCTGCATTTATTTTTATCTAATGCTTACATATTTCTCCAATAAAACAAACATTATATAGATTGTTCACTCAATGATGATATATTTATATGGGAAAATACCAGGCCGCTGTTGTTGCTGTGGAATATAACTGAAGTGATTTCTTCCCTGATATATGTATATCATTCCTTTTATGCACTATGATTATACAGATTTGAGGTAAATCTCACATTGAATCCACATGCAATTAGTAATTCGATGAATGATTTTAATACGATACTGTATTGGTCCATACCAGCCATACCATACTGGACTAATGGACTGGTACTTGGGACACCTTTTGTAGTGGTACAAAGAAAAGGTAAGGTTGATGGTGCTGGATGCCATGTCAGCACCAACTACCATGCGGTACCATACAGTGTGTTGATATGGTGCAGTGTGGTATGGAATGGTGCGGCAGTGGATCAGCACTCTACTTGTATGGGTACTGGTACCAGGATTTTAAGCCTTGGAGACAATCCAGTTAGAGCTAGTTTAAGGGACTATTTTTTTAAATCAAAAACCACATGTTCCTAATGATTTTCTGTTTGTATTGAGTCAGTCAAAAGAGCTCATGGATCATGGTTGGTTATTTATATTTTTGCAAATTCATTAGGTTATGCAAATGTCACTTATAGAGGTTGATATTCTCTATATTTTCTTTGAAAGTCAAAACACTTTAGACAGAGAAGAAAGCACTTATAGCTAATTTAATTCGGACATGCTGAGTCTGATTAATTGTAAACCTCCTAGTAAAGAACATTGGAAAGCCCTAGAAAGAATTTTTAGATATCTTAAAGGAACCATAAATTATTCTCTAGTGTATTCTGGTTATCCTGAAGTGATTGAGGGATATAGTGATGCTAATTGGGTAACAGATAAATTCGATGTTAAGTCCACCACTGGGTATCTCTTCCTTTTAGGAGGAGCTGCAGTATCTTGGGGCTTATGTAAACAAACTATAATCACTAGAAGTACTCTAGAGTCTGAGCTAACAGCTCTTGACACCATGGCTGAAAGACTTAATAAATGATATAGATATTCTTTCACCAAATATTTCTCGAATTTGTTTAAATTGTGATTGTAGAGCTCTGATTGATCTGTTAAATCAACAGACATCCAATAAAAAGATGAATAATCATATCCTGATCAGGTATAAATCTATAAGAAATAAAATGAAAGAATCAATATCACTGCAGTTTGTAAGATCTAAATATAATTTGGCAGATCTTTTAACCAAAGGCCTTTCGAAGGCTGCGGTGTTTGAGACATCGAGGGGGATGGGGCTTAAGCCCATATATTAGTCACCAGAGTGGACCCCTACCGTCATGGCAACCCTATGGTTAAGGTTCAAAGGGAAACGATCTCTGAGGTGATATCTGAAAGCACCGCTTTAGGAATCTGTCTCCATCCCATCCCTATGGTGTGGTGCTTTATTGTGACGGTTAGGTTGAGCATAGCTCTTAATAAATCCAAGGCTGTAAATTCAGCAAGGTATGATTCCGTTGCACATACCCTTGGAGGATTTACCTTAGTGAGAGTAGTCGTGAGGCCGCGACTATGGGACCGGAGCGAATCCCTAGTAACTCTCATAAAATCAAGGCAAGCGCATGGCCTAGATAGCGCTAACCCGCATTATGATCAGCTCATCTTCATACTGTGTGTATTTTATACTAAATACAAGTTCAAACCTAGAAGGTACTTGCACTAAGCATAGTAAATTTTAAAGTTTTGAAATTGCTTATTGAATTTAATTTATTTGGTTATTATTCCTTTATTTTTATTTTTTTTGGGGGATTGTTAACGTTCGGCCGTTTCCACGCCAACGTTATTAAAAAAAAATGTTTCAAACGCTCGGCCGTTTAAAAATAAAACGGCCAAACGTTCGGCTATTTTAAATATAAAAATAAATAAATTCCCTAGCAATTAAAAAAAAATGTTTTGATCGTTTTAAAAAAAATCTATAAATAGGGTTTCAAAGGTTAAAAATTTAGGGTAGAACCACAACAAGTTTTTTGTTTCTATATTTTAGTTTTTTGTTTCTTCAAATTGTGTTGAAGATAGCTGATTGACGTTCGTTGAGATCGTGCCGCCGGCGAACGTAGGAGTTCAGGCTCTCAGGTTGTACCTTGGAGGAGGGTTGAGGTCCAAAGTTCTTCGCACGAGAAGCGGGCCGGTTCTCCTTTAGGGCTGTGGTTAAAACCGCCTCCCAGGCCTGACTTTTAACTCATTCTTATTTTGAGTTTTCATTTTCTACTGAATATAATCAGCCACTCACACACTACTGATTTATTTTCATATATAAATATGCATTGATATATTGCAAGGATGAAAAAATAAATTTATTTTTACTTTTAAAATTTATTTTGTTACTTAAAATTTTTAACAGTAGCAAGACTGCTAATAGAAAGATAACCTCGCTCAGATAATGAAGATAATGGCTTGAAGGACAAATTAAGCATCAGTGTAGAATAACATGAGAAATCAGTAAAAAGAAATAAACAGAAATAAGAAATGATACAGATTTCAAAAATATCCTAACTATGAGCTAAATTGCAAAAGATTCATACTTTTGTAACAATTAGTATTTTTCAAAGTCCATCAGATAAAATCTTTATTCATTCACTTTGTAACCAAAAGGATAAACAACAAACAAATACAACAACAACAACAATAAAGCCTTAATTCCAAACTAGTTGGAGTCAGCTACATGAATTTTTTTTTTCATTCAGCTCTATTCCGAATCATATTTGTTGTAAGATACAAAAATTCTATGTCTTCCATTATAATGACAAACAAATAAGGCACATAGCTGTAACTTGTTAGATGCATCAGTATAAACCATGGGGACAAAGGACTGAAAGGAGAGGACTGGTTCAATTATGGCTATTCCAACAAGAATAACACCAAGAGGATAGGATGGAACAAAAGGATTGAGCAACAATATTGAAATTTAACTTCAGAAAGATTTACGTATGGTTAGGTGCTGAGAGCTTCAACCAAGACATATTGAACCCCACTTTAGAAATGTGCGCAATACGATCATTACATAGATCTTTGATATATAAAGAAGACGAGATGGTCATAACTTTCCATGCTTAAGTGATGTTCTAGGAACAGGATTGACCATGAAAAATTCTGTTGAAGATCTGATTCATGACCAAGTCAATAATCAAATGAAACAAATCATATGAAAGACAGAAACAGAATGGGGTATTGATATTACCTGTACCTGTTTCCAAACATTCACATGACAATAGGCTTATCCTTAACAAATTAACCTTTTCACAAACACAATCATCAAGCCTTTTACCAACCATTTAGGGTCATCTTGATGGATTCTCATTTGCCAATTATTCCTATCTATGGCTGCTTCTAATATTTTTCCAAGTTTCTTCATGACCTTCCTCACAAACTCAATCTTCCTTTTCTTTTCTTACAACCTTCAGCATAAATTAAAGTGCCTCTTAACAGGAGCCTCCTCATATCTTCGTGATATATGTCCACACCATCTCTATTAGTTTTTTCATTATTTTATCTTTAATTTGTAAAACTTCTGCAACTCCTCTATTATATTTATTTTTTAATCCTTCCTACTTTTACTCTTCATCTATCTTAACATTCTTATTTCTATCCAACCTAATTTGTTTTCATCTATTTTATTATTGTCCAACACTTTGAGATATACAACATTACAACTCTTGTATTATTTTATACAATTTTCTCTTAAGTCTCTAAGGTATTCACCCATTAAATAATATTCCAAATGCACCTTTCAACTTCAACCAAGTAATCCCTATTATTTTGTATGATAGATCTTACATAATGAAATTGATCAGCTAATAATATCTCATCTATTAATCTTAATTAATATTACGTCTTCATTTTCACTCTCATTAGATTTGTATCCAATATATTCTATTTTTATTCTACTAATTTTTAAGCTCTTATTCTCTAAAATTTTCCTCTACAATTTTCATTTAATATTTAATATAGTTTTCTTTTCATCGATCAATACTATACTATCCACAAATGACATATGGTATGGCACATATTTCTAAAAGCTTAGTGTCGATCCTTGATCTATAATGATTGAAAAATACTTGTATATTGTATTGCATCAACTCTTCATACTTGTTAATGTCCCAACACACGTTCTCAGTTATTCCAATATACCGTTTATGTACACCCTTCTTAAAGCTCACAAAATCACTTTTCTTGACACCCTAAATCAACTTTTTCTAAATCAATAGACCATATCTAGACCTTTTTTCTCTATATTTTTCTGTCAATCTTCTAAGGAAAAAGATAGCTTCCTTTATTGATCTTTCAAGCATAAATCCATATCGGTTATATGAAACTATTATTATTTTTCATCTTTATTCAATTACTCCACATAATTTCACAGAGTGACTCATAAGCTTAATTCCCTGATAACTAGAGCAATTTTGTACATCAATTTTATTTTTATACACAAGTAGTACTATATTCCCTCTACAAGCAAATGACATTTCTTAATTTTTGTAATTTCATTAAATAAGTTGGTAAGTCAACTGAATACAGTATCTCCTATAATTTTTTGATAGGTATGTCATCTAGTCTTAATGCCTTATCTTTTTGCGTTCCCTTCAAAACTATCTCCGCTTCTATGAATTGTACGAATAGAATCTTCACTTTTCCTTGATTGTATCTTTAATAAAAATTTCTTTATTAGAATCCTTGCTTAGCAATATTTCAAAATAATTCTTACATTTTTTTAAAAAAAAATCTTATCTTTAACTAATATCCCATGTTCCTCATTTTTGATACATCTAATTTGATCAATATTCTTTTCTTGCCTTCTTTTGATCCCAACTTATCAGATAAATTATAATATGCTACATATTTAGCCTTTCTACCTATTTTTCATCTTTCTTAATTTCCTTATATTTTAAGAAATTTTTGACATCTTTTTTTGCCATTATTTAAAACAAGTCCTTTTTTTTTAGTTATCTTAGGTACTTCAATATTCTGCCACCAAGCTTCATTAACTGCATACTTTCTTCACTATGTCTTTCCTGAAACAACTTTAACCACCCTCTTAATATAGTTAGCCATTTGGTCCCACATTTTGTTCAGTTCAGTCCTTAAATTTCAATTTTCCTCCTATGATATTTTGATTTCTAAAAATTATAATATTCTCTCCTTTTAAATTCTACCATCTTATTTGTGAATATTTATTAATTTTTCTTTTCTTCTTGCATTTATTATATGCATCTGAAAATTAAATCCCATGTTGTGTGGTTAAACTCTCTCCCTATTCCACCTTGCAATCCTTACATATTTATCTTTTTCTTATCTTAATAAAAAAGTAATCCATTTGTGATAAATTTGATCTTCTCTTAAAGTTATTAAGTACTCACTCTCTTCATCAAATATGTATTTGCAATAGCTAAATCATCATCTGCTACAACTTCAAGGATTGAAACTCTCATTAGATTTCTATCTCCAAAATGGTCCATGCACAGTCTTATACCATATATTATTCTTTCCTACAAGCCCATTTAAATCACCACCTATAACTATTCTTTCTTATTCAGAAATATTTTGCATTAATTCAACCATTTCTTTCAAAAAATGTTCCGTAACCCTCTCCTCTAAATCTACTTGTGGTGCAAAAGTACTAAGTACATTAATAACCATATGATCTAAAATATTTTACTTGGCGCTGCCAAGGTATGGAGATCGCTTGGCCCAACCGAGGATTATAAAGATTATATTTTACTTAGCGCTACCAAGGTATGGAGATCGCTCGGCCCAGCTGAGGATTATAAAGATTATATTTTACCGAGGATTTGTAAACCTGCTTTTTATTGTAGCTACCAAAGAAAGCAATAAAGACATAAGCTTTGCAAATCTTTAATTCAGCATACAGAGTAAGTTTGGGTAGGGTGTGTTCTTACCGATGATAGACGTGGAGATCATCCGAGTTCCATGTCCGGGGAATAGGTTTTCCATTTAGATCTTGGAGCTTATAAGAGCCGGGTCTGATTACTTCTACAATTTGATAAGGGACTTCCCAGTTCGAAGGCAGCTTTCCTTGTTCCAGCGGTTTGGAGACAGATGCCATCCGAAGCACCAGATCGCCAGGGAGGAAAATCTTCCCTTTGACTCTGGCGGAGTGATAACAAGCTATTCTTTGTTGGTAGGCGGCCATCCGGATTTGGTTGTAACCTCCAGGATAAACTTGGCTTTGATGAGCTTATCCACCTCCTCTCCAATGGCTTTTTGGTGCTCGAGGGCGAAGCTTCTCTTCTTTTGTTTGACTGGCCGAAATGTTTTGTCTATGCTGAGGTGATGAACCAGGACATCTGGGCTGATTCCGGGCATGTACCATGCGGGCCAGGCGAAGGCGTTAGCATTCCTCCTAAGAAACTCAATTAATCCTTGCCGAAACTTTTCTTCTAGCTACGATCCGACCTTAATAGCTCGGTCAGGCCGAGGTTCGTCACGTGGTACATCCTCCAGTTCTTCGACCGGCTCTCCTCGTTGCTCGGTGAGATCTTTCCGAGAATCCAGCCTATCTACCTCGGACTTTCTGGACTGGAGGTCGGCAACGAAGTAATGCCGAGCTATAATCTGACTCCCTCGAACCACCCCTACCCCCTATTAGCGGGGAATTTCATGGAGAGGTGGGGGACGGAAAGGATGGCTTTGAGAGAGACTAGCCCCGGTCTACTGAGGGTGGCGTTGTATAGGGATCTGAGCTTGGTCACAAGGAAATCCATGAACATGGTAACCACGCGGGGCCAGGTGCTAGCTCGGACTGGCAGAGCGATGACTCCTTCAGGGGTTATGGAATCACCTGTGAAGCCCACTAGAGTGGACTACACCGGTCGAAGGCTTTCTACCCGGAATCTTAACCTCACAAAGGCATCAAAATATAAAACATTAACAGAGCCTCCACTATCAACCAAAATGCAGTGTACATCATAATTGTTCACATTTGAAGACACAACCAGAACATCATCATGGGAGTATTATACCTCCCCAAGATCTTCATCAGAGAAGGTGAGCTCATCAACTCGAGCTTTCCTCAGCGGGTCCTCCTCCTTGCCTGGCCAAGAAGATGGGGATCCAGCCATCGTTATCACATTGATATTGCCGATAACAGGAGGATTTGGTGGCGGGAGTTGGCGAGGTTCGGGTTGGCAATTTCCTTCATTATTTGGTTCGGGGGAGGCCCTGAACTAGTTCAGTCTGCCTCACCGGATTAGCTGTTCGATCTCGTTCTTGAGCTGCCAACAGTCCTCGATGTCATGCCCGTAGTCTCGGTGGAAGCGATAGTACTTGGTCGGGTCCCTCCGGGCTCCGTTGCTCCAAAGAGGAGGGGGCCGAGAAAGTTGATGCTCGATCTCCATCAGGATCTGAGCTCTTGGCGCGGTGAGGGGAGTATAGCGGTCGAACCCTCGGGTCGGACTTCGAGTTTGGTCTCGAGGCGGCGGCGGAGGAGCTCTGCGGTGACGAGGCGGGCTAGCGTGACGGTGGGCTCGCTGCCTGTCCGAACCCTTTGCCTCTTTCTTCTTCGTCTGCTCGGCCTAGGCTGATATCCTCGATTCTTCCATCCTGACGTACTTGTTCGCCAAGGACATCATACCCGATAGGCTCTTCGGGTAGTTGACCTCCAGAGCTAGGTAGAAGTCTCCCTCCTTGGATACTCCTCCGGCCAAGGCGGACATGGCCACCTTGTGGTTGAGGTGGTTGACTTCTAGGAGGGTCGTATTGAAGCGGCCGAGATAACTCTTCAGCGATTCCCCATCTCTCTGCTTGACCTCGGAGAGGGAATCGGATCTCCGTCATTGGCAACGGCTATTGACAAACTGGCTAATAAGCAGACAGCCCAGCTTATCGAAAGAATCAATGGAACCTGGTTTCAAGCTGTTGAACCAGGTTCGGACAGATCCCCTTAGAGTGGAGGGGAAGGCACGACAGAGGATCGCATCCGATGCTCCATGGAATATCATGATGGACCTGAAGCTGCTCAGATGATCATCGGGATCGGTGGATCCATGGTATGGCTCAATGGTGGGGAGCTTAACATGAGGAGGAATCACTTCCCTCATGATCCTCTCGGAGAAGGGGATGCCCTGTTCCGCCTTCGGCTGGGATGGAGGAGCTTGCTTGGCGGCGTCTAGTTTCCGACGCCATTCTTGTCGCATCTCCTGCATCTGATGTATGATCCCTTCATCCAGAGTGGTGTGAGGGATCGGGCGAGGAGAAGATGGCAGCAGTGTTGAATCTTGAGAAGACATTGGGGAGAGGGAGCGGACCCGCCTGGATCTGAGCGGGCTTTTCCCTCCAGCTTGCTGCCGCGCCAGTTTCGCCTTTGCAGGATGGCGGCCATGATCTGCCGCTCCAGGCGGATCGAAAGAGGAGATCACAGGCGGAGCAGGGGCAGCGGCCTCTTCGAGAGGCTGAGAAGCAGGAACAACAAGGGCAAAATTGCCTGGAATCCATGGACCAACTGGGTCAATGCTTGGACCTGCTGAACTAGAGTGGCGAACTGGTCCAGGGTTACCGCGCTGCTGGTGGCAAAGAGTTTCAGCTGGTGGTGGTGGCGGTGGTGCCGCCCCACTAATCGGATCAGGCCTTTGAGAAGCAGCCTGATCTTGAACCTCAGAGGTGGCTCTCTTCCGATTGGCCATTGGAGGATGTTTCATCTGGTTCTTGAGTCTAGTCTCCTGGATTACAAGTTTATGGGACTTGAGGCCCTTCCTCTAGCGCCAATTTGTTGCTGCGAAAATTTATTCTCCGACTCGGGTGCACTTCTGGCTCCAGATCCGGACGTCAATCCCACTGCTTCGAGGTGGAACCTACAAGATAGTCCACGCACAGAGGGTACTGTGGGGGTTTCCCTCTACGGAGGACCCTCCGATGCCCAAGTCAATGGAGATTCATAGCAAGCAGGTGTGAGGAGAAGACTCTCACAGAGGAGTTCCCCTTTTGGCGGGTGTTCTCTCTCGAGAGCTCCGAGCTCAGGGGGAGCCTCAATGGAGTGTGTGAGAACTGTGTATGAAAAAATGGGCCTAGAATCACCATACCTGAGAGGCTTGAGGGTGGTGGTATTTATAGGCGATCACCTGATTCCTCGGATGTGCTCTGGATGAGGTCTGAAAACTGTTAGGATTCGAATCAAGTTTGTTATGAGGCCAGTAGGGTCTGTATCTTGTCAGTTAGGAGATCGACAGCTGGAGAAGCTGGTTGATGCCTTGAGGCTTAATGATCGCATAAACCTAGGCCACCTCTAGGCATGATTCGCTGCATGGAATCTTATTCAGTTATAGTGGTTTCGAATTCTTATGCACCGGATTTCGCATAGGTATTTTGAATGTCATGGTTCGGCCTGAATAGGGGGTAACTTATTTTCCGAGGTATAGAACGGCTCGGCTCGATTGGCCGAGGTATGAAGATAGCTCGGGTTACCGAGAAACGGCTCGGCTCGGTTGGCCAAGGTATGAAGATAGCTCGGATTGTCGGGGTGACTCAACTTTGTCAAAGGTGATTTGGCTTCGTCGCTCAGATGTTACGCCAACTGGCCAGCAGGGTGTTTGGATTGGGCGTGACCCAATCATTGACGTGGGCAGTCAATAATGCAATGACAATTTTACCCCTCATCAGGAGGTAAATGAACAAAACAAACGCAACCAAATACATGCAAAGAATTATAATCAGGAGAAACACCAAACAAACGAGAATATGGAGAATCAAATGCAAGATAGGAGAAGGTAGATGATTAATCAAATATACAGCTGTAGATAATGCTTCTACCCAAAATCTAGAAGGTATAGAAGATTCAAGCATCAATGTACGAACAACATCTAAAAGATGTCTATTCTTACGCTTGGCAATGCCATTTTGTTGAAGGGTATAAGGACATGAACGTTGAGAAAGAATACCCTTCTGTTGGAGAAAAGATTGAAAATCATGAGACATGTATTCTCCCCTAGAATCTGAGCGGAAGATCTTAATACAGGTAGAAAATTGAGTTTCTATGTAGGCAATAAAAGTTTTGAAGGTTGAAAACACATCAGCTTTAGAACGAAGAAAATAGACCCACATAAAACGACTGTAATCATCAATAAATGTTACAAAATATCGGTATTGAGCATGAGAAAGAACATGACTCATACCCCAAACATCAGAATGAATAATATCAAAGCATGTAGAAGCACGACTACCTTACAAAGGAAAAGGTAAAGATTTGCTTTTGCCTAGTTTACAAGGAGCACAATCAAAAGGCAAGGAAGAAAACTCATTTGTATTACTCAAATAACCATGTTTCATAAGATGTGTCAAAATTACAGAGTTGGGATGACCCAATTTCTTATGCCAAAGATGGCTATTATTATTAGCAATAGCAAAACAACCAACAAAAATTGAACGAGGAACGAAAAACGACTGAAGAGGAAAAAAACGTCCCACTTTAGGCCCCTTCGCTATCTCCTGTCCCGATGCTTGATCTTGCACACAATAACCAGAACGATCAAAATGAATAGAACAATTATCTTCTACTAATTGTCCAACAGAAATGAGATTGGCAGATAAATTAGGAGACACAAAAACATCACTAAAGGAAGACCCCATATTTTCAACCGCAGTAATGGGAAGAGTACTGCTATCTGCAATCTAAATATGTTGCTGACCATCATACTTACGAACATCTTGCAAAGCTGCCAAACTTTCAGTCATGTGATTGGAAGCCGTAGAGTCAATTAACCAAGGAGAAGGAAGGAGATGTTTCTGGCCTTGGAGAAAGGACAGAAATAATCATATGTTGTACATGCTCGGGCGTAATGTTGGAAGAAGAACTTGGAACTGTGAGCAGAGTGGAAGACACAGGCACAAAAGCGGACTGAACAACAGTATGAAAAGCAGAAGTAGATTTATTCTGAGGGCGTACATAACAATCCTTAAGGATATGACCCTCCTTCTTGCAATAATTGCATAATTTCTTGCTGCAATATTTGGTAATATGCCCAATTTCCTTGCAACTATAATATTATGGTGGAGATCTAGATCGTCCTTTGCCTTGAGCAGCTTATGTCATATTAACCATCTCAGAACTACCAGTGTTTTGATCAAGGCCAAGCTGTGAGGAGAGATGTTGTTCTTCACGCAAGAGTTTACCCAAGCAATCCTTCAAAGAGGGGACAGGTGTGCGATTGATTAACCCAGCTCATGCACTTTCAAACTCGGGTCTGAGCTTCATCAAGAATTGATCCTACTGGCTCTCAAAATGAACCGCTTGTAGTGCTGCCAAAGCTTCTTTGGAAACTTGAGATTGCACCAATCCAGAATAATCACTCCATAAATTAATAAAACCGAAATAAAATTCTCAATAGAAAGATTTCCCTGGCAATAATTTCCAATGTCTAACTCCAATTGAAACTTTCGTACATAATTATTTTGATAATAAATTTACCGAAGGTAATCCCATATTGCCTTAGCAGTAGTGAACCCACGAAGATTGTTAACCATATGAGGTTCAACAGAGCTGAGTAGCCAGGAAGCAATTTTGGCATCCTTGCTTTCCCATAAACTAAGCTCCTTGGAATCAGTTGGAGCCTTAAACTGGTGTAGTTCTTGCCATTAAGGCAAATAATAGAATTTTCTTCAGTCATAATAATAATAAAAAATTGACAGAGCAAAGAAATTACAATAGTTACTCTTCAAAACCTGTCAACAGTTACCAAGCAATAGAAAATCAAGAACCGACAGTCACCAAGCAACCCTCAAAATAAATTATCAAAAAATAAAATAAAAAATCAAGAATTTAGACAAGCCAAGAGAAAACCACAAAATAATTTATGGCTCTAATACCATGTTAAATTTAGGTTTTGTTCTCAATACCCTTCTTATGATGGTTGCTCACTTTATATAAAAGTTGTCAGACTAATTACAAGGCTAAAAATCTGTCATTATACAAGATACACATGATTATGTAAGGTAAGAATAAACGTCTATCAATTCTATGTATATATACAATATACTCTACACTTATGGCAACGATGGGCTGATTTTCTGCCTAAACAACTCTTCCCTTGATGCACCCTTAGTTGGCCAATTTGAATTTCAAAATTTAAATTCAAAACTCCTGCTTAACTGGTCCCTTTGGCTCGCTAAATTAGTCTTGAAATCTGTCATTTCTGCATATCAAATCAGCCTTGGAATCTGCCATTTCTGCGTACCAAATCAGCCTTGAAATATATCATTTCTGCTTCCTTGCAGTATTTGCCTTTAGTGAAGAAGGTATAAATCTGTCATGTTTATGATGATTTCTCTGCATTTCCATTTACGCCCTCGTCTATTGAACAGGTTGAATATCAGTAGGCAATCCCCTATATATATATATATATATATATATATATATATATATATATATATATATATATAGATACATCAATCCATACTAAATTTCTCCACCATTTTCATCCATCAGATTGTTGAAAATGATGGTTTCCATTTGGAATAAATGTTGTGGTGAGGATCAACTTTAACCTATGGTACATACTGAAAGGTTTTAACTTGTACTTTTGTGTCAATTGTTTTGCACTTCCATTCTCATTTGGCATTTGAATAACGTTAATGTTCATGTGTCTGATGCAAGGGCGCTACTGGATGGAGGACACATAACTCAGTGCAAGAAGTGGGTGGCACGAAAGTTGGAAGTCTTCTGCTGAATCACGGCTCTGTTTCCTACGTTTTGTACATTCTTGTAGATTTGAATTCGTAAGTGATGAATTATTTGTATTCTTTTATCCAAGTATTTGTCATTTTGTTGATGAAGATAATAATATACCCATCCAAGCATTCTTTTATCTCCAAAAAGGGCCTTCTGCCGTTTGTGCTGATCCCTCACCGAAGAAGCTATCTTTGTATTCGTTGGCTCAAAGTTTTAAGCTGTGTCTTGCTGCTGCAAATGAATCAATTTCTTCCGTCTTGCCAAATTCGCACGGTTAAAAAAAAGTTATGGTACTGAGAAAATCCATGGTGCGGCGGACGGATCCATGATCTATCCGGGTCTGATGCCGACCCGAACGTAGCTTGGCCAATTGCATGCAAGTGTTGGTTCCTGTAGATATGGACTGGGTCCAAACATAAACTATATATTAGTTATGTGTTTTTTTTTTTTTTTTTTGGTACAGAATAAAATGGGTTTTAACCAAGTCTACCTTTAATAATATTAGAATATATAATCTATACTATATTAGTTATCATATATTTATAATATTATGATATAACATGATATTAAAATATTAAAATAAATTATATAATATCATAATTATATTATTATAATATGCATATATACTAAATCATAACAACAACAACAATAATAATAATAATATAATTCATTAATATTCATATAATTGTAACACTAATTGATATTAAGAATATTATTACAAAAATATAATCATTATGTTATGGATTAATAATAATTTATTATTATAGTTATATTATTTGTAATTATTATTAGAATAATTTAAATAGTTATTATAGCTATTTAAGTATAATCATAATTATAATTGATTATGATTTAAGAATATAATTAACATAGCATTTCTTAAATGGTTTCTAAATAATTATTAATTAAATAGGGGTAATTTAGGAAAATATAATATTGAATTCAATTTTTATTTATTTCAAACATGAGAATTCATTTTAATTCCATAATTTCATGTATATTCAAGGTTCAAAGATGAGTTATTTACTTGTACCAAATTTGGTTAGAGCAGCATGATTTCTCCTTAATTGTTCTTCCCTTTTTATTCCTTACCATGTTGCATTGATGTCAAGCAAAATATGTAGCCCTCAAATGGTTAAACTACTTCAAGAGCTTTACTTAGTTTTGTTAAATATGTAACCTAATATTGTCCTTTGCATCCTAATAGACTTTCTTCTCATCAAACTACTTATGCCACCACATGAAAATCCATGTCACCCAACCGACGTTCTCACCAAACCACGATTCTCCCAACTTACTGTCTCAAAAAAATATAGTAATTAGGGGTGAACAATAGGCTAGGATCACTTGAGGATATTAATATGATTTGATAGGATTAGATTGATTATGAGGCCATTTAATTCATAAAAAATTATTTTGATAACCTAAGATTACTATATAGATTTATTTTGATATATATTCTACTCCAGACACAAGAACTCAAACGTTAAAAAAAGGGAAAAAAAAAAAAAAGAAATGGATCAAATAAAGAGCCGGTCTTACTCAATTCCCTTCAACCGAAGGAACCGGAACTGCTCCAGCGAGAGGATGGCCCTCCAATCCTTCGATTTCTGGACTGAACCCAGCGATGCCATCGTCGGGTATATTTATTTATCATATTTTTATAAATAATTTCTTAAAAAATTTCTTGTAAAATTAATTTTTGAAAAATTTTAGAAGAATTTTTTTTATCGAATTTTATTTTACAAAAAACAATTTATGTTAGAAAGGTTCTTCAAAAAATTTCTTGCAAAAATAATTTTACAATGAATTTTGTACGAAAATAATTTTTATTAAAAAATTTTATAGTTTATATTTTTTTATCAAAATATTTATCTGAATTTCAAGGAATTTTTTTTCTCAGTAAAATCCTTTGATAAATCACATCTCTAGCAGCGAGACCTAAGAGAAAATTAGCTTTAATTTTCAAAGATTTTTTTAATGTGGCCGATTCCCAGCGACGCTGACAAACCGCAAGACTACCTTCCTCGTGTCTCTCTAGGAGCAGCAACTAGACTACCCTTTCACGTAAGGATGCATAAAGAACAAATTCAAAGAGATCCTGTGGCCATGCGAGTTGGTGATAGAGCTGGCCTTCAATATGAAGATTTTCGAAGTTCTTTAGCTTTTAATTGACTTCCCTATCATGGGTTTGTATTAATTTTGGGTTGAAACAATTACTTGTTTTGGAGATATAAATTTTGGATATTATGTTTTAAATTGCATGGAAATAGCATGACGTAAGCACAAGACGGACGATAATGATCCCGAAAAGGCCTGTATGGTTTACATAGGAGGCTAAGTAGACAAAGTAAGAGTTATTCTTGAAGGTAGGCCAGTTTTTCGATCATGAAAAGCTTTGTGTACCACTATGATAATTGTGAAATCATTGACATCATAGCCGATCATTTTGGTAAGACATAATTAAAAATAATTAAAAAATATATAATTATTTATAATTTGAATATCAATTTAGTTCTAAATAGAACAGAATGAAGAAAGTAAATTTATGTAACTAACCCCATGTAGTTAAAAAGGCTTAGATGAGTTGAGTAGATAGTGCATGGGAGCCAAGCATGGTCAAAGTTCGGTTGGATCGACATTTTGTGAGTTCCTTGCTAATATCCACGGTTCCAGTGACACCACCCAAATGCAAGTCAAGATTGCTCTCTTAACATTGGCTATAATGGAACATTGCCGAGTTCAAAAACGATCTTTTTTTTCTTCTTTTAATATACATAATTTATAAAAAAAAAAATGACTTCCACATCCACATGCATTCAAAGAAATGACTTTAGTCTATCCGAAGATAGCCAAATCTAGTGTGCTATCTCTTTCTATACATAGTTGAATTTGGTTATTCTTATGTGTAGAATCCACCTAAATCGCAGAGATATTTTATTTTATTTTTTCATCTTTGGATCCATGATACGTATGAATTTAAGGATGAAAAAAATTTCTGAATCTGATTATTCAGTAGTACAGAATTTACTTTGGGCACAAAGTAATGCTAGCACCAATACTCAAAACAATATAGAATGACACACCTAAATACTTGTTTTTAGGGATGCACTTATATAGGACCAAGTGCCTGGCCACTTTAAGATTTACGAAGGGACAAATGTAAGACTTAATTTAAACATATTGATCACGATATCAATATATTATTATGATCGATAATTACCTTCAGCCATTATTATTAATGGTCTATCCGATGAGGGTAAGGAATCCGATCTTCCTTGAATCAGCTGCACGGGATCTTGATCTTCCTTTCTTTAGGGATATCGATTGATCTTCCTCCTCCTCTCGATGGATCGATCTTCTGATCAAGAGCTCATCCTGAAGGCATACACCATCAGAATGCGATGGCTCGTTGAAGGAATTGAGTATAAAAAAGGGACCCTACCTAAGGTTTTAAACATGGTTATCGGGAGAGAAACCTTATAAGTGAGGCATTGGCATTGAGTCCCTGATCAAGAGCTCATCCTGAAGGCATACACCATCAGACAAGCGTTCAAGTATTAAAGGGGGGGCTGTTATCACTTTTTAATTGGAGAAACGTTAGTTAATAAAATAAGGACCATTAAATTAAGACGGGTTATTACATTCTCCCACTTGGTCCGTATATTTTATCAACACTGAACAAGAAACTAAATACATGAATCATAGCGATAGGTCCTCTATAATTGAGTATTATCTTCTATGTATTACAATGCATTCAATTTCTTTACTATTCCAAATGTGACAACATAACATAATGAATAAACCATATGTTTATTCCACATGTGAACCCATCTTGTTTCCTGAATAGATGCTTTGTTCACTTCCCAATGGTTTCTTTGTTTTAGAAAACCCTGCAAGGTATTTGAAACATGGATTGTAGAACCAGAATCAATCCACCATGTGTTATGACATACAACCAAATTGGATTCATGACATACGAATGAGGTTAGAGTACCTTTCTTGTCAAGCCAAGCTTTGAATTTGAGACAATCTTTCTTTATATGCCCTTTCTTCTTGCAAAAGAAGCACTTGGACTCCTTCTTCTTCTGTATGGATGGATACTTTACCCTTTCTTTGCGTTTGGTTTGGGAGCTTTAGTCTTTCTCTGAGTGACTAAATGTGCACTTTCTCCCATTTCTAAAATCAGCCTTCCTTCCTCTTGAACACACATGGTCAGAAGTTCATTAATTGACCATTTGTCCTTATGTGTATTGTAAGATATTTTGAAGGACTATATTGCTGTGGGAGTGAGCTCAAAATAAAGTGCACCAAGAAAGATTCTGACATCTCAACCTCTAGGGATTTCAACTGAGCCGCAATGTCCCTCATCTTCATGATGTGCTCACGCACACCTCCAACCGAAGTGAGCTTCATTGATGATAATTTTGTCATTAGGGTGCTAGCCATTGCCTTATTTGAAGACTCAAATTGTGCATCAATAGCCTTCAAAAGTTTCTTGACATTTTTGCACTCAGGAATTGAACCACGTATACTAACAGAAATTTTAGTACGTATGAACATCATACTGAGGCGATTGGACCGTTCCCATCGTTCATACGCAGCAATCTCAGCCTGAGTGCTAGTAGATGTAACTGAATGTGGTTCATCCTTCCTGATAGCATAGTCAATATCCATGCACCCTAATTGAAAAAAATTCTCTCCTTCCATAATTTATAATTATCACCACTTAAATCGGGAATGTCACATTACATATCAGAAATATTAACAGGCAAAATAGCTGCATAAAAAATAAATTATATTCATGTAATTGTATTTGAGGCATATAACTTGATGTCATGTTTTACCAATGTAACATGCAATAACATGAATCAATAACATACAATAACTACTGTGGGCTAAGTTATTATACTCAAATAGACTCATTAGCTTAATGATGTGACTAACAAATTATATTCCTTTCTTAATTCTGTGGGTAATTAAGAAAATAATTTGTTATCGCATCCTAATTAATTATATTAGTGCAACAAAAATTCCTGTGGGATAAGATTCATTACATTAATATAATTAGTCACAATTAATGTCATCTAACCTTATGTGATCTTTGCAACTCAATATATAATTTTGATTAATCAAAGATGTTGTGGCTACTCCTCAATTAATCAACATCATATTGATCACATGACATTATATGCATATAGATTAACCAATTTAGCATGATTATTAGGTAATGATCTTAATCAACGTAACATTTCCAAATCAAGATCTGAGTTAGTCAAATTGGCCAGGCCAGTGAAAGAGAAGTGGGGGTCCCCCCGTTGCTTTCCTTAGGTCAGTCAACGGAACCAATTAAGTAACCACAATCTCTTTACCTTTCTAGACACCAACTGACCAATAGACCTTGAAAGGATTTGCACTGTGATTTTCACACTACCACCAAATTCATGCATAGAATAAATCTAGTACGCAGAACAGAAGACAACATTTCAATATCTATTTAATGAATTTTAAAATTATCATCTTAAGAAAAATTTTTGTTAATTAAAACACGTCCGGCCGTAGCTCATTATTCCCTTGGGCCAGTCTATGCAAAACACCGTAGGCATAGAGACTCAGGAGACGTATTTTAATACAAAAATTTAAACTCAAGAAACAAATGATAAAAATAAATCATGTTACATGATTTAATAAAATATTAAACAGATAATAAATGCATTTAAAATCCCATGAGAGAACGGAAAGACCATAAGCGAAAAAAAACGAAAACCGAAAGTTTTCTCTCCTTTTTAATATGTCACCATGGTTATTGAAGCCACGTTTCCGCTGCATTTCTCTTCTTTAGTTTTTCTTTTCTTTAATGCTACATTTCTTTTCTTTTTCTTTCTTTAATGCTATCTCTTTAATACCAAAAAAAGAAATCCGGGAAACCTTTAATGCCAGAAAAAAATCTTTAATAGAAAAGAAAGAGGCCATGTTTTGTTTCCGCAAAAATCGAAATCTGAAATAGGTTTAATGGTTTCTGTCAATCCCGTGAACAAAGATCAGAACTGATCGAAACCTGAGATCCGAAAAACTGAAAACGAAAAACACGCGGCATAAATTGCTTGAAAAGAGAAACTTGGATAGAAATCTTCACAAAATAAGGCAGAGGTTTTAAAAAAAGCTCTGATACCAAATGTAAGACTTAATTTAAACATATTGATCACGATATCAATATATTATTATGATCGATAATTACCTTCAGCCATTATTATTAATGGTCTATCCGATGAGGGTAAGGAATCCGATCTTCCTTGAATCAGCTGCACAGGATCTTGATCTTCCTTTCTTTAGGGATCTCGATTGATCTTCCTCCTCCTCTCGATGGATCGATCTTCTAATCAACGAGCCATCGCATTCTGATGGTGTATGCCTTCAGGATGAGCTCTTGATCAGGGACTCAATGCCAATGCCTCACTTATAAGGTTTCTCTCCCGATAACCATGTTTAAAACCTTAGGTAGGGTCCCTTTTTTATCAATTCCTTCACCGCATGCCCCATCAAGCAAGCGTTCAAGTATTAAAAGGGGGGGGGGCTGTTATCACTTTTTAATTGGAGAAATGTTAGTTAATAAAATAAGGACCATTAAATTAAGACGGGTTATTACAACAGATGGTCTCAACGGTAAGAAGTAATTTTTCAAGCTCATGGTAACAACGTTACAATTTTATTATTGTGCTGAAGTTGAAGAGCCAAAGGTATCTTGCATTTCAAATATACTTCCTTCTCCTTCCAACAAGGGATAGAGACAGAAATTATCATTTGAGGGGTCTAACTTTGATGTTCGGAAGAGATTTCTGACACTAGTAGGTACTTGGCGTTATAGTCACTTTTGAAGGTCCGGAAGGTAAAACTATATCATGATTTTCTCCACAGATGTGGCCCGAGATGAGCAGATCGGTTTGAGACTGCTAAGACCTCAACCAATGAGGTATGAAATATATATAATTTGAATATGGATTCCAATTATCAGGTTTTTATTGACGCAGAGTTAGGAGTTCAATATATTCAAATAGTTATAGTTTGTAGCCTACTTACGAAAGAAGAAGCTAGACAATCAATAAACTTTAATAAGACTGTACATTTAAGGGGAAAAAGAAGAAGAAGAAGAAGAAGAAGAAGAAGAAGTCATTTCTTCTTATATTACAAGATTATTAAGAGGGAAATTAATGCTTTTATGCTTAAATGATTTAATTCATCTCTTTTTGTTATTTTAATAGCTTTTTAAGAGAGCATGAAAAACTACTGGAAGACTTTGAAGAAAACCTGCGAGATGTGTGTGTTTGTTTGACCCCACAATCGCCTCATCCTATCCCCAACACAGCCAAGTTTCACTGAAACTTCGGGCAGATAGAAGAATATTTATTAGGTGTGGGTAAGACCTAACCTGATATTTACAATTGAAGTTAAAATTGGAATTGGTCGTCCGCTCCTGTATTTAGCATCACAATGTTCAGGAGAAACAGAAAGTATGAAGTTGAGATCACGGCAACGCACAGACGTAATAAACTTGTCACTGCACTGACCCATTATCGATCACAGCAATGCTGCATTCACTAAGAATATATTCTCAACAAGGAACCTCCCCCATTTTAGCCACATAGCTGCAAAAGTAAAGCTTCACCTTTATTCCAATGGCTGCCTCTTTCAACATCATATTAATGAACAATTATATATATATATATAAAGGCCACTGAGGAACAGCACTACAGGTGAAAAATTGCATCCATAAAACCACATATAAAAATTTAAAAGATAAATCATATATATATTATAATAAAAAACTTTGCTTCACCAACCCCTCCATAATCCTTCAAAATCTTTAGCGTGTCTTTCTGCGTCAAGGAACAGCTCCTTCGGGGCTGCTGGGTTGGGAAGTTTCCACAGATGGCCGGCGCTTCCTCATGAGTCATGCCTTCAATGGAGGACATGCTTGACAACTTCGTAAAAGGATACAACAATTCCAACCGAAGGGCCTGCGCGCCCAACACGCGGCCCTACACCTCTAAAAAGTCCCTTCACGCCTTCCTTCCTGCATATCATGTTTTAAAATATAGTGAAAGTTCCAAGCCAAGCATTCGTTTTGCTGAGATTACCACAATTTTCACTTTTAAACATGCAGATATACTTCGAATGTTGGTTTGTATACCATCCAACCCATCTATAGTAACCCACAAGCTAGAAAAATACAGTTTGTCATTGCTATTATTCCTCAACTGCTGACATGAATGGCAATGCTATAACAGCAATAGCAGTATCTCAAAAAACCCCATTGTGGATGCACACCCAACAAAAATCCGGCCCATTGGAAGAACCTCACCCAGGACAGGACAAGAAAGATTTTCTAACTAAATTAACTAAGTTGCTAATGTGATTCCGCCATTGGCAGCTAGTTAAATTGTGAATGTTGAGATCATTTTTTCTAATAAACAAAGCATCCATAGAGCATGCCACGTTTGAGAGGAAGAACCATTCCTTGCAGTGACAGTCACATATTTCGAATGAGAAATATACCTCCAACCTCAGCCAGTGTTCCCCTAGTGTTCATTCAGCAACTTTGTTGGATCCTTCTGTAACCATCATCCCAAATTAACTAATTAGATGACTGAAAAAGTGCCAAGAAGTATAAAATACAACCATTCAATTAAAAACCATTCAATTAAAAAAGGAAAAAAAAAAAAAACTGAGATGGTGATTGAGCTAGAAAAATAAGAGATCAGGCAAAACAGTAAAGAAGAGATCGATTCCAATCTATGAAGCCGCATATTAATAACTTATTAATTGAGTTGATTTTATTAATACCAAAGTTGGCAGAGCCGGATAACATTAAGAAAATACTCCAGCCTCCACTCTGGTAATATATCATAATTTGAACCCTAAGAAATATATTTAACCTTAAACTTTTATGACAAGTTAAATTTTATTGTTTTGATGAGATATGGATCAAATCGGCATAATAGTATAAGGTTCAATATTATTATTATAGTCTTCTAAGTCTGAAAACTAATAATTTAATTAAAGCCTTATAAATTATATTTTAAAATATTTTTTCTTGATATTTTATTGTTTCATCATTTTTAAGTTAAATTAATTTTTTGAGATTTTTATCCAGAGTTGAAGTACCCTAAATTGATGTTTGTTAAACTAGAATTTTCTAAAAGTCTTCGAATTTGTTCATGAGAGAGACAGTTGACATTTTATTCTTTAAAAAATTGATTTTTCTGTTTTTTTTAAAACTCAAATGGAGAGCATATCCCTTATTTTTATGATAAGTTTTAAGTAGCTTGATATTTACTTAAGTGATTTTGAAGGAAAATAAGAGAGAGAAGAGATGATAAGAGCTTACAAGAGGCTTTCAACCTTTCTCTTTCCTTTTAAGTGAGCTTATAAGCACCAAGCATCCCACACCCGAATTGGGCAGCTCGGCACGGTTTGAATCAATTCACATTGGTTGGGGGTCAGAACCAAACTAAAACTAGTTTTCAAACTGATTTCTAGCCAATTTCAATTTGGTTTGGCCCGAACCAACCGATTTGATCTGTTCTCCACCTTCCTTGATTAAAACCATAAATCCTAATATAACACATTCTTTGTGATAGAAGAATGATGTAACATTATGTTAGCATGTTCCAGTAAAAGAAATTAACCTCTATTTGACGTCGTGTTTTTGCTACATCAAGAGGGCATGTAGCAGCAGCAGCAAGACTGCCTGCAACAAAACCTGCTAAGAAGTTGGCCCCCAGAACACTAGCTGCATCCTCTGGCTCGCCAACTAGCCCAAGTAAGCTTCTTCTTGTCTGCATAAAAAGCACTTCAGCCCATGATAACAAACCATGTCATGCTGCCATGCAGATTTTCATCCCCACAATCTATAAACTATACAAAGAAAAATAAAATAGCACCACAACAATGCATAGACAGTGAAGACGCACCGGCTCAAGAGCTGACCAGCAAATAGCAGAGAAAGGAACATCACGGGCAAGTTGTGCTCCCACACCTGTCCATAGTGCACGGTAACCTTGCACTATTTACGTCATTCAATAAGTTTAGTGATAACATAATTTTATGATGACAAGTTTCAAATGAACTAAAAATAGGGAAGAAAACATCATACAAAAATGAATTTGCTAGAAAAAACTGCCTGACTTAATATTTCTGATACCATGGCAAATGGAATATTGCTTATAATAAGTAGGAAAAGGGGTGGGGTGGAGGTTGGGTAAGCGCCAGGCTACCATCTTCCATTTCCAACAGTATTCTGGAGGTATCTTAACAATAACCACACAAGTCAAAAGAGATGACATACAGTTCTCCATGTAATTTGTACTTCCGTGTGGTGAAAGGACACCAAGTAAAGTTTTCCACATTCCTTGTGGCCTTGCTCCAGTTCGAGATTCTTTGAACGCCTGCTACAGCAGAACAGGTTCGTAGGTCCTCTAATAACAAAGAATCATAGTAGAAAGCAAAATTATTGGTTTAAAGAGATAATAAACACGAAAATCATGACAACTCTGGACCAGTAACAAAATCAGTCTCATGTTAAATTTCAGACTGATGGAAACCATTGCCAAGAAAAAAGAAATGTTGGAGTTTCTCGGGTCTTTTGGTAGATTGAGATAATGGGAACAAATTGGAGGGTTATTAATGCAAGCTGTTACCAGAATCAGACATCATTGAGAATCTGAAACCATGACTAGATTTTCTGGTCAAATTGACCATAAGTCTTCTTTTTTCTTTCCTATTTTGGGGGACCACATCAATTAGTAGGAAATGGACAGAGAAGAAATGCTTTGATTATATGATCGTAGGCCAATTAAAATGGACATAATCAAGATGTTAAAAACCCGAAACAAGATATGTCCATCTAGGACTGCAATGAGCTGATAAAGGGGCATATGCTAAACAGGGAGATGGCTATAACGCAAGGGCAATCTTAAATCTGTTGGCCGTATGGGAAGAGATTATCTACTGAAAGATGTGGATTAGATAGATTGAGATGCCCACTAGTTTCCAAAGGTTGTTCAGCATTGCCTAATAACCTCTGACATTGACTGGGAGGGCAGTGGGTCTTGATTTCACAAGGAACTTCTTGATGACACGTAAATTTTCCATTCCTCTATCCAGTTATAGTTGGTGTTGTAAATTGTGGATGTTAAGCAAGCTTCAAGGAGAAATCCTAATAGGAAATATACAGTCAAATCTTCCAGTGACATCCAAGAATGAGTTTAAAGTTGCTGGGATAAATTATGCAGGAATTATTTACATAAATTGAAAGTTTCATATGGCCAACAACTTCAACAACAATCTCAATCTATATAATCTTATAAAGTGATGCACACATTAAGATTAGGATTTAGGAGTATATTTTGTTCTCTACTTCAGTATGAATTTACATATAATCTTAAGGAGTTGTTTCCTGACAGGAGTTACATTGTCATGCCT